>JAGPOY010003348.1:0-13315 GCA_018983105.1 Silene uniflora
GCTGGCTTGTTGTCAGGCCGAGAGAGTCCCTCGGCTGGCTGGTCGCCAGGCCGAGACCCAAGTAGCTCAGTGCTGTGTGACTTGAGGTCAGTGAGCACCGAGGCCGTATGCGTCCCTCGGCTGGCTTGATGCCAGGCCGAGAGGGTCAAGTAGCCCAATGCTGTGTGACACGTGGTCAGTGAGCATTGACTCTGGTCAAGATGTTGACCCGGTCAGTCGGTGCAGAATATGCCCCATCATGTATATACAGAGTATACAATATACGAGTATTTATTTACATACACATTCGATTATTAAGCAAGTACTCCGAAGTAAAATACTGTAACTATGTAAAAGGTCCGGTCTATAATCACCTCTACTCAACCACTACCAAGTACCAACAAGGCCTTTGTCGCACCATTTTGGTTGTTGGAGGACAATTGCTGAGGGTTTCTTTGTCCAGTATGTAGCGGCAACAAGGTTACAGTGGTAAAAAATACTTAGTGCACTACAACCTCGACATCATACACACAGTGGTGGATCTAGGGGGGCTAGCGGGCGGCGAAAATTTCAAAGTTTTTAGTTAGAATTTTCAAATTTTTTCGTGTTCTCCTTGTAGCCCCCGCTGAGATTTTTCGCCCCCGCTGGGGTCAATTCCTGGCTTCGCCACTGCATACACGGGACAAAAAAGTGGTAATTATTTACGAAAAAATTGTCATTATTTATCACAAAGTAAACCGTTTTTATCTAGTATGTGATCACTCTATCAACAATGACTATTTTTGAGAAAATAATTAGCATTTTCTATGACTAATAAATTGACTATTTTAATTAAAGTGATAATCATTTACAACAAAATGGTCACTAATTTTCAAAAAAATACGAAAAAGACTCTAAATTTGTGCTAAATAAGAGGGAGTATAGATTGGCCAAAATTAAGCCTATACAAATTTGATAATGATGGCGTAAGATTTGTTTTCAGAAAATCAGCATCACTATTTCTTGAGAAGTGGAATGTGAAATTGTGATGATGAAGTTTATGGGAAATACAAGAACTCTAGTCCACAGTCACCTAGTGATGGATGAAAGATTTACAACTATGACAACTACTCCGTAAGTATTTATTTAGGAAGCTTGTTCAAGACGGAATACGGTTCACTTATGACGACCGATATTCGTCACAAACTTATGACGGATCAAATAAAACTCACATAGAAGGATAAAGATAAGATCTTTGTGATTCTCTACGCATCCTACTTTTTATCTTATTTACCCTTATGTGTGTGATACTTGACCCGTTACAAAACAAATAAGTGAGACCTACGAAGTATTGTATATTGTTATAGTAGATTAGACCCTTCCTACTTCTTTTCTTCCCTCATTTCTTTACTTCTTGAGTTCTACTTGGGGTTCAAAAATTGTTCGGTTCACCGAAAACTCAGTTTGCACACAGTTCTACAAAAATGTTTTAATGATAAATTTTAAATTTTACTTGTATGAGTTATTAAACTTTAAAGTAATTTTATTTAATTGAAATTAAATTTTAATACTCCCTCTCATTCATTATAAGTGTCCCAATGTTGGGAAGGCACTAATATTAAGGAATATTATTAGTTTATTATTTTGGGTTGGGTAGGGGTAAGAGGAATATTATTAGTTTATTATTTTGGGTTGGGTTAGTAGTGGGTGTGGGGTAGTAAGTGAAAAAGGCAAGGGCAGTCTCGACGTTTCACAAGCAAAAAACTTACCAAATATGGACAATGAGACACTTATGTGAATAGACCAAAATAGACAACGAGACACTTATAATGAATAGGAGGGGTAAGAGGAATATTATTAGTTTATTATTTTGGGTTGGGTTAGTAGTGGATGTGGGCAGGGCCGTCTGGGAGATTTCGGTGGCCCTGTGCGAAATCTCAAAAATGGGCCTTAACTAATACGACTAGTAATACATATACTTTTTTTTAAGAATATATATTTTGTACGATAACACAAATAAAATTTCTTAAGCTTGGACCTTAACCATTACTAAAATACTCGAAATATTGCTCGAAGAGTGGACTATAAAACCACAATCGATGAATAAATTATCAAAAAAACAAAAATATTGCCTATGGTGTATCCAGGGGTTTTCCCATTATTTTAATATTTAAATTATTATTTCATAGAAATACAGAGTATAATATTAATAAGTGCCTATTTTATAATTTAAATTTTAAAATAAGTACTCGAAAACAGCTACCAATTTTTTTCGTACAACATCGTAAATGTAGGCCCTTACAATAATATGAAACAACTTTTTTAATAAACAACAAATCCTTTTATGCTAATAATCTAGAAAAAGGCAATAATATGGGATATTAATATATATACTTCCTAAGTAGAACATGTATTTGGAATTGGTTGAGTGGCTAAGTATCTGCATTTTACTTGCAAATCCCAGGTTCTATTCTTGTAATTGCACTTTTTCTTGATTAAAAGTAAAAATTAAATTTAAATGCTGCAAGAAGGGTTCGAACTCGGGTCTCTGCGATGGATGATACACACAAATACCATTGGGATACCATGGATTTCTTGCTTTCTATATGCGTCAGTGAATAGACCAAAATAGACAACGGGACACTTATAATGAATGGGAGGGAGTACTAAATAATAGTAGGTCGGGCGAAGCCGGGCATCAATACTACTATTACCTATTTGGTGAATCATGTTTGTCGTGCAGTCTTATCTAAACATAAAAGGAGGCGACATAAGTCCTGATTACATACACTTGTTAGTTGTTACACTAGAAACGAGGAGGCCTTGTTCTTTTCGGCTGAAACGAGCTGAATTGAATTAAATGGACTCGAGCTTAATTGAACTAAATTGAATGGAACTGAGTTAGAGTGAGTGAAACTGAATTAAAAGTTAACCTTGAGAATATATGAGCTGAACAAAATTGACTGAAACTAAAAAGAACTAAACGGAATAGAGCTAAGAAAAACAGAAATGAGCTGAAATTAAGTTGGAAAAAGGACACAAAGAGGACGCTTTTTCATGGTGGATGGTAAAGAGTGTTGTATTGGATTGAACATTCATCTTTCCTTTAGCATATGATAATCTCCTGAAAAAAACAGATGAACATCTAACCGTCATCATTGATTTATCCTCGGAAATCTATCACGATCACGACATGTACATTGGTGGCTAAAAGGACGGTCTACAAATTGACTTCATAGCTTGTTTGAGTGCACCTTGGTGGCTCAGAAAACAAACTGACAATCAACCAATGAAACCTCGCTCCTATAATCTAAAACCATCTCGTATGACAAGCATGGTCGCTTAACTTGAGGAGGATTAGCTGTTCATTTTTGGAGCGGGTGCAATATCCATGGATATGACAATCTTTTGTTTTGTGTGAAGAACGTCAGGAGGATTGGCCTCCTCATCAACATAAATGTCTATGGTTGTGGGAACACTAGGGAAGTTCCCGTCAAGATAGAACTTTCACCGAAGAGGGGCTAAACCGTCATGAAAGCCCCGAATGGCTTTACAAGAGACTCTCTATCCCGCTGGGAAGTTATCCATTTCCACTTTAAGGTGTATTACATTAATAGGCATTTCTTGCAAGTTTTTGTAGGCCATTTTTCATGAGTAAGGTGGTGTCTCAATGAGCGCCATCAACATAATGCTACACTCTCATCCTATTTCGAATCATCCTAATACCCAACCACCATCTCATTTTGTTTAACGCTGTCTTTGATTTATGATTATGACTGTAAAACGATTATATGCGAGGCTTTCTCGACAAAAGAAAAATGAAAAAGTCTTCCAAACTTTAATTTACATAAACCAATATTCAGGACTTACATACTTAGAACTCGTACCTAGTAACTACTGTGAAAATTTACTAGGCACGTCGCATGTCAACAGGCTATTGTTTTTGTTTCCTTTGTTGACGAAAGAAACGATTCCGAACACCAAAAGAGAAGCTAGGCATCAAACAGTACACAAAATATTACTAGCATATATAGTAGCATGTTCAAACTCATGCACTCCCTTTCAGAATGTCGTAGTTGCAAACGGGGCATTTTGCATTGATTTTGAGCCACGCCTCAATGCATGTTGCATGAAAATGATGGTTGCATGGTAAAACACGGAGCTCTACTCCGTCATCATATGAACAAAGGCAGATACAGCATTCCTTGAATAAAAAGATAAAAACAGTCAGTATAGAATAAGAATATTATTGGCAATGGCGGTAATGCATTTATGTTACTTGACAAACGGGGTAAACATGAACATTAGAAGTTACGAGTAAAACACACTAAGCAGTAGTTATAACTTATAACAGAACGATAATGAACTTGACAATGTCAAAACTATAAAGTCTAAAATCAATTGATAATCTTCCGTTTTCTTCATTTGTTCGAAACCTTTTGAAACCCAACACACTTCGATCTATGGCCACTAGATGGTTTCCCGAAATCAAATCAATCAATGTAGCCGCAAGCTGGTTAAATTTTCACAGGTGTCTCCTAAATCGATAAAACTATAAGCACACAGATATCGTACATATCAATCTTTATTCATCACCGCGCTTTTATACATAGTATGTGAGCCAATATTTGTTCGAACAATGGTGTTTAATCACAGTTTCAGACAGACATGGCCAAAATGTGGCGCATTCAAACTCAAAATGTGGTCGTTGTAACCTTCAAAGCTATTACAAATTCACAATGTGGTATCATGGCAGGTATTTAAAACATCGGACACTGAGGTGAGGCCCTTGTATCAAGCTCACCTCTAATAGTACTTTGTTCGATAACATACACTCTGCAGTCTGCATGCTCAGAAAAGAGTAAAAATCACTTACTGCATGCTCAGGTACAAGAACACATCCAGTAGCCGAGTCTCCAGCGCCAACACTTGGGTTTTCCCCATTACTTGACATATGAAATCTGTATTTTGGGAGCATACTGAGGTTTGCTTCCGAGGCATCTTCTTGCTTCTAGCATCAAAAAACATAGCATGTAAATACTCTATAAAGTCCGTCAACAAAAGTTATACATAGTTTGTTCAAGAATATAGTCTCGTACTTGGCCAGCAGCAGTATACATGATTGCAATGATGCGGAAACTGAAACATACGACGAACCCTACTAAGCTGAGCATCGCAAAGATACCATCATATATCAGACAGATCATAGTCAACCTGCACAAATTCACATTCAAATCTGTTATAACTGACTTATAAAGGCAACACACTGCTAGAATATGCTATGTGAACACTGAACACAATAGAAAGTTACGTTGGCACACAGAGAATGCATAGAGCATGATGATGAAGATTTTTGTTATATATGTTCCTTTTATAGATGGGAGATGATGTTAATTAAGAGACACCAAAGGGTGACGCACATTACAAACATTTAAGGAAAAGACGCAAAAGAAATTTAAATTCTCAGCATCATAACAGAAAATATTATACCTAATAAGCTATCCTTCAAAGGGAAGGGAGGACAATTCATGTCTGAAATGAAGGAGAGCATACCTATAAAGCCATGGAGCATTTTGCCAAAGTAGCTTGTCAGGTGACGGAGACGGTATCAAACAGACGCCAACAATCTCCCAAACAAGTGATGCCCACATGTTGAAGACGTCACATCTACAAGCATAGCTGATCCATGAACACAAAAGTAAAAAGACTATTAATAAAGTACCAAAAAACATAAAAAGCTTATGGAAAAGTAGAAATATGGTGGAAACTCTTCTGAGCTAAGAATGGATGTCAGTTTGAAATATGTTTATACACGCAGTTATTATAACTTATAAGGAATCAATACATTTAAGCTCTATTACCCTAATGACAACTATCTCCATCTCAAGCGAGCCCTTAAATAGAAAGGTTGCTAAGAATGGATGTCAGTTTGAAATATTTATTTGTCGTAACCTAAGATATCTCTATTTTGCCTCTACAAATACACAAAAAGAAAACTATCTGGTACTTCTAACTACTCAACATGAACTTAGACCTTATTCAAAACAATCAGTGGCTATGATCGATAATATTCTCAAGAAACAAACATACACGATACGATGAATTACATACTTTCTCTTTAGAAGGTTGCATGAGTCTTATTGTCGTTTTGACAAGACATACTCAAATCATCCCATTTACGAACTGAATGTAACTATTTCACAATAATAACCCATACACCGGACATAGGTCTCAACAACGCTAACCAAATAATCCCAGTTACCAACAATATGTACGGTACCCATTTCACAATAATTACTCATACACATACACGAGTCTTAATTAATGGCAACTAAATAATCCCAATTACCAAAAATACGTACCCATTTCACAATAATAATTAATAACCCATACACGGAACACAGGTCTCAACAATGGTAACCAAATAATCCCAATTATTGTTTTTGTAGAGGCAAGATAGAGATATCTTAGGTTACCACAAATATTTCAAATACACAATAAGATCAATTTAAAATTTTCTTCCTGCACAATAATAAAATCAAACATATAACTATATAATCACAAAAACCATAAAAAAATCGAAACCAAATCAAATTAATAAATTTAATTAAAATTACCCTCACCTTCTCCGTGACCCACGGTAAAAAACAACAACAAAAACACCATCCCCACCACCATTACCATTACCATTACCATTACCATTACCGGCCAGACGAGCCTCTCTCCTACTCCTCCTCCTCGCGAGACGGCGATACTCAAACCAAACCAAAACCACATTAACCAAACAATGAACCGTACACCCGCCCAACCAAACCCTAACCGGAAAATCCGAATCCAGTGGTCCCCCCACGGTAGAAACTAAAACCGGGACCGACACCGCAACGAAGATGATATTAAGAAGAATCTCGAGTGTAACCGGCATCTTGGAGTACACCCAGTCCTCCATATTACGCCACTTCCTTCTCCTAACCGGCCCTACTGGGTAAGCTCTGCACAGCATCCCGCCATGATAGACCGCCATTGTCGTATACATCGCCAACATTGCAACTACAGTCTACAGAGTAGTAGCGGTAGTACTAGTTTTTATAGCTAATTTTGGCGGGAGAATTTTGGTTTTATAGCTGATTTTGGCGGGAGAGTTTTTGTTGTGGTTTTAACTTTTACTGTAAGAGACTTGGTTCTATTTGTAATAATAAGAGTCTAGTCTACTTTAGCCTTCTGGGTCTTGTCTCTTGAGTTAGATTAGACACAAATTATCGAGACGGACATTATCTCTCTCGGGCTTTAAGACGTGCCAAATACTAATCACTAGTTTGTTGCCCGTGCGTTGCACGGATTCTAAAATAATTAATTAGATGTATGTTGTGTATGGTCGTTTTAGCCTTTATTACGTACATGAGACTGTAGAACAATTTTAATGTTTCATAATTTGATTAACGATCATAATTGCTTCAACATGTAATTTTATTAGCTAAATTAATTGACACTTGGATAACCTTTTTTTTTTTCCTTTATATGGTAGTTTGAGAGATTTTGGTAAAACAAAACAAAAAGGACAATCCATTTATTTTTTAATTTAGTTAATATTCCATTTGTATAATATGTACATGTCTTCTCTCTTTTGATCTTTATATCTAAATATGACAAATAACTAATATAAATGCGGTACACTCTTATGCCTCTTTGATCCCTATTTATTTGAATCTCTTTGATCCCTATTTTGGACTACTTTTCCCCCACCTCAGCCATGTAATTGATGTCCTTTGTTATTGTCAATGGCTCTTGGAACGTTTCTGACAATGAGTTTAATTTGTGTTATTTCTTTTATCATCAAAATATTCTTGTTACTCCTTTTCTGACCCCGTTGCGACTGTAATATTAGGTCGCGGTGCTCCTTTAAAAGTTTCTCCTTAGGCCTCTCTCATCCCAGAGAGTGATCTTAGCCTCACTGTTTGACATGGAAAAACTGACCCGATCCGAATAATTCGGACCAAATTGATCCGACCTTAGTTAACCCAATAAGAATGTTTATTATCGCAAATTGAGCTATATCCTCAAATAACTTGAAACAACATACCCGGAGATGACCCAAATCTGAAATGACCCGACCTAGCTCGAATTATTGCAAACCCGAACCAAAATTAACCTAACTCGAATCCGACTCCATTGTAGTTATTTATTTTCGGTGGTGAACCTAGGAATTGAAGTAAGCGAGGGAAAAAAAATTTCAACGGGGCGAAAGGGTAATATTATAAAGTGACCTCTAAAAATTTCGAAATTTCCAAACTTGGGATGAACATTTTGTGAAATTGTCTTCAATACTATCGTAGAAGATTGTTTTATCTATTAGTACTCGACTACTCGCCACCCGGGATGAAAATGACATTAAATTCGTTTTAATCTTTTGATGTTTGAAATATGTTTCTAGCAATTTTAATTTTACAGCACGACTTACTTTTGTAAAGTTATATATACGAAGTTCACATGAATTTATAATTTTAATATGACATTTTTATATTCATAAGCTTTTTTTTAGAATATGCACCTAAATACTCGGTGAAAACTACAATAATATATTAAAATATTACTATTATATCATAAGCCCTTACTATCGTACTACAAAAATTATATGTCAAATATGTCGTTGTTAAGACCTTCTGACTCGACATGTAACCCGTATAACTCCACTTTTATTTATTCTCTTCATCTAACTATACTCCCATTTTTTTAAAAAAAAACAAATATCTCAAATTTTTAATAAATCCTAAACTGATTGGTTACTTCCCTAAATATATATACTCCATTGTAAACAAAGTATTAATTAAGATATTATATATTGCGTCTATATATGTAAGTACTTCCCATGTATTAGTTTTTTTTTTTTTTATTCATTTAAAACTAAATGTTGAATTTCCTAAATATATATACTCCATAGGAAAAAAAATTATAGATACCAAATACCGTTTATTTAGGTAAACCCCCGCCATTTTTGTCATTGTTAAACTATAGTTTTTCACATTTTTTGTCATCCTAATTAATTTTAATAGGTAATGCTATCGAAGGAAATTGCTCGATCTATCAGTACTTAACACTTAAGATGAAAATGACATTAAATTTATTTTAATCTTGTCATGTTTGAAATATGTTCAGAGCAATTTTAATTTATAGCACAACTCACTTTTGTAAAGTTATATATACAAAATTAACTTGATCTAAATTTGTAATTTTAATATGACGATTTCATATTCATACGAAGTTTTTTTTAGAATATGCAACTAAACTTGGTAAAAATTATAATAATATATTGAAATATTGCTAATTTTATTACATGAGCCCTACTAACTTATTGCAAAAAGTATATGTCGAATATGTCTCGTTGTTAAGACTTTCTAACTTGAACTGTGACATGTAAAAACCACTCTTAATTACTCCCTTCACCTAAATTACATCATCACAATTTTTTGAAATAAATTATCTCATTTTTTTATTAATAGATCCTAAACTAATTGTTGACTTTCCTAAATATATATACTCCATAGTAAATAAAACGTTAAGATATTATATTACGTCTATGTAAGTACTCCCCTTGTCTAATTTTTTTTTTTCGGTTTATTCAAATCTAATTGTTGAATTTTCAAAATATTTTACTCGATAGTGTAAAAAAAAGGTTTATAGATACCAAATAACGTTTATTTAAGTTAACCCCTGCCATTTTTTTGTCATCGTTAAACGATAACTCTTGACATTTATCGTCACGTTTCTACACGTAGTAATCTTATCATCCGTCTATTCATCTTTTCTCTTATGTCGTTCTAATAGGGAAATTGTAAATAATATTTAATTTCTACTTCTAATAGAAAATTTGCAAATAATTAATTATGTTCTAATCTTAATAAAAAAATCATAAACAATTAATTTTAATTTTCTAATTCTAATGGAAAATTTGTAAACAATTAATTACTTCCTAATATTAATAGAAAATTCATATATAATTAATTTTAATTTCATAATTCTAATAGGAAAATTGTAATTAATTAATTATCATCTAATTCTAATAGGAAAAATCATAAAAAAGTTATTTTCATTTTCTAAAATAATTTAATTTTCTACTTCTAATAGAAAATTTGTAAATAATTAATTATTTCCTAGTCTTAATAGAAAAATCATAAACAATTAATTTTAATTTTCTAATTCTAATGGAAAATTTGTAAATAATTAATTACTTCCTAATCTTAATAGAAAAATCGTAAATAATTAATTTTAATTTTCTAATTCTAATAGAAAAATTTTAAAAAAAATCATAAAAAAATTATTTTCATTTTCTAAAATAATTTAATTTTCTACTTCTAATAGAAAATTTGTAAATAATTAATTATTTCCTAGTCTTAATAGAAAAATCATAAACAATTAATTTTAATTTTCTAATTCTAATGGAAAATTTGTAAATAATTAATTACTTCCTAATCTTAATAGAAAAATCGTAAATAATTAATTTTAATTTTCTAATTCTAATAGAAAAATTTTAATTAATTAATTATCTTCTAATTCAAATAGGAAAATTGTAAATAATTTAAGAATTATATTAAGTGTTTTAAAAAAGTTGGAGACTACCACGTCGCTCGAAAAAAGCCTCAAATATATATTTACATTGATTGATTTTTATCCTATTTTATCTTTTTAAATGGTATTTATATTTCACTTGTTTTAATTCAAAGGTAACACTTGTTTTTTTGACATTATTTAAGGTCGTAGAGAATATTTCATACTCCCTCCATACCATACAAATGGTTACACTTGCCTATTTCGGCCATACCATATAAATGGTTACATACCATAAATAGCCTATTATTTACTCTTATACCCTTAGTGGGCCAAACATTCCACCCAAATACTAACCCATTAATCCCCACCAACCCAACATTTAACCCAACTACTACCCCACCAACCCAACATTACTTTCCATATTTGCCCTTGCTTTTACCCTGTTTTCTTAAAAACCGTTTTTTTTACCATGTCACCATTTGTATGGTATGGATAGAGTATTATTTTTAATTTATAAGACAAAATAAAATCACGTGAGATCTTAGTTGATTTATCGTCTCTATAAGAATATCAATATTGAACCAACCCTGACCCGATACCCGAACTCAAGATCCGAACCTGAATTGACTCGAATGTACTTATAAGAATATCAATCCAGTAAGTCTCATGAGAGACCGTCTTTCACTAAATTAGTGAGAGACATCGAGGGGAAAAAGAAAATAACTAACTTGTTCTCCCCATCATGCCCCCTATGTGTGTGAAGTCTCTCAATAATATTATTGAGAGACCGTCTCTTACAAGTTTTTGTGATATACATAAAGTTACACACATGTTATTAATTACTCAATCTCATCCAAACTAAAGGTAACAGTTGCTTTATCATACTTGCCGAGACACATTTTACAACCTGAATATCTTTAATTACACATTATTGAAAATTATAAATATTTGATATTCTTATAGCATTCATGACGATAAATCAAACAAGATCTCACGTAACTATATTTTGTCTTATAAATTAACAATAATAAAAAAGATTCCCCACGGTTGTGAATATGGTCAAAAAGCGAGTGTTAACTTTGGTTAAAATGGGAAGGAGTATTATTTATCAGTAACGTGGTCATTATTTTTGTCCTGTAAATAATGACCACTTTTGAGTATTACTCAATAAAAGTAATCTCCCCCTTTTCTAATACTTACTCCGTTCTATTTGATTCTTTACGTTTGCTTTATACACATATGTTAATATACGTTTTCTTTTGTCCATATCGTTAGTTACATGTTACTAAAAATTATAAAAGTTTGATATTTGTAATTTCCTTAGTGAGACGATTTAAACAATATCTCACATGACTATCTTTTATGTTATTGATGTATGATCCGTTTATATCGACGAACCAACCTTGCCAACTACAAGTTTTAATATCAGTTTATTCCAAGCTATTGATTATATATCCTATTTGTTGATATTTATTCAGTGCATTTAGGAGCCTTAATTTACTAGGATTAATGGCCTTAATTAGCTAAGTTTATGATCATTACTAAGTTTATGATATGAGTTGGGATACGGGTCAATGAAGGAATGAATTTATTAAAAGTCGGAAATCAGTTTAATTATTCTCGAGAATGATTAAATGTATTTCGAGCTTTCATTAAATGAGTGAGCTTCATTGGACATTATGAAAATTAGAACTAATGGTTGCTCGTGTTTATCGACTACTCAGTCAACGCTACTCATGGTTCAAGGGGAAACAATCTCATGTTGGCAGTAGGGGTCGATGTTTCGACAAGTTCAATGGTTCGGTTCGTAAGCCTAGGCTTATGCATTGGATCCGTCTAAGAAGCTGCCTTTTACAAGTCATTCAAGTTACAGTTTATTAAGTTAATAATGGGTGATAATTCCCTATTATTAAGTTAATAAATGGGTGATAATTCCCTATTGAATTATTGCTTTGATAAAAGTCGTCATCAGTTATATATTACTGTAGAAGTTGTATTGAAGATTCTCGTTACAAACGTAAATAAACAAATGGAAAGGAGGAAGTATATGTGAGTGAGAAGTGTTTTATTAAGATGGGATGAACATATTCCGTAGGTGTTGAAGGAGTATTATTTTTATCACTAAAAAATGACGACTTTTATCAAAGCAATAATTCACTACACTACGCCACTTCTGGCCATCAATAACGAGGGTATCATAACGGATTAGAGCAAATAATAACGATACTTAGATTACCGTTTTCCAAATATTGGCGGAAACCTAGAGCGCGCCATAACAATAACGGATTCTAAGTTATAACCGTTGTTATGATATATAGACAACGGATGTTTAATAAACCGTTATAAAAAACGTTTAACGGTTTCCAAAACCTCGTTATAGAATTACACTCTTGTCAACGTTTTTATACAACCGTTACCAGGTCAAGAAAACGGCCTTTGGAAAACCGTTTTACATTGTTATCGGCAACGGTTGTATAATACCCGTTGTTATTTTATAGCTACGTATTTCCTATAACCGTTACTATTTTCAATTCAGCCGTAGTCAATAAAGTTGTATTGAATTTGACCAACTTGGCCACTGCATGCATACCCTTAATTATCATCAGTACTTTAATAAATATTCAATTTGACCAATAGAATTCCATTAATTTGACCACAATAATTCTATTAATATGCGCTAGGTTAAAATCAAAATTACCAAACATTTTACTCTCTAAATTTCTTTCTAAATTTCTCTCTAAAATATGGCTGGTCTACCGGAGCAACAATCTCGTTCTCGTTACGTACAGCCTTTTACTTGCATTCTCCATAATCT
>JAGPOY010003349.1:0-13312 GCA_018983105.1 Silene uniflora
CAAAAAAGTTTTCCAGTTTGGAGGGTTACCATGTGGGAAATGAAAAAGTTCGGGGTTACCATGTAGAATTCCCCTATTATTTTTAATTAATACGGAGTATTATCATTTTAATAAAGTTGACTAACAAAAAAATCAAATTTGACTTTGAAAAAAATGATATCATTTGGTTACAAAAGTAATGATAATGAGAATAACAAAATATTAATAAGTTACAATAAAAAAAAAAACAATACTAAAGAATAACGTAAAATCGTAAATAACTGAATATCAAGCTACTACAAAAAGTAGTAAAAAAAATTTACGCCAACAAATTAATGACAAGTTAGAGCTTAACTCTTTCACTTTCACAATTGATTATCTCCTATTGAATAAACCACACCTCATCCTTTCAATTTCTCTATTATAATATCGCAATAATTAGAACCCTACACAAATGTTTTGTGTGTCTTTCCATCTTTTATAACTTTTAATTCTTTCATTAATTTGCCATAAATTCAAATTCATCATACTCTTTAAAAGTCAATCTTTTACTTTCATAAAATATGAGTATATTAGTATGAGATATCATGGAGGGTCTCATTTTTTTTTGATTACACGAAGTGGGAATTACCCAAAAGAAAACGTACTTAAACAACTAACTAGCATATAACGGGACTAAACGAGGCCACGACACACCCCCTATATCCTGCTGCATCAAACGAAACAGGTGAGGCGGAACATCATCCGGCTCCCAGACCGTAATCTGCTGGGCTTGCAGCACTCCGACATTAGCAAGCCAATCCGCGCATCCGTTAGCTTCCCTATAAAATTGATGTATCTCCGTCCATCTTGGGTGATCATTTAAAAAACATCTACAGATTTGAACCAAATGGGCATGAGCCGTTGGCAGCTCCTCTTTCGCATCCAACATTTCGATGATTGCTTTAGAATCCGTTTGAATAATCATACGCGGAAATTCTCGCTCTTTAGCTAGTACTAGTCCTCGCTTGAGGGCCATAAGTTCGGCTCTAGTAACCGTCGCCAATCCCAATTACTCCTCCAGCTCCAGCCAGTCCCGGGTTTCCTTTCGAGGCACCGTCGATGTTGAGCACAATCCATCCCTCTGGCTGTGCCAACCACCTCACAAATATTTCATGATACCTCAGTTTGCGTGATTCCGCTAATAAATCAATGGACTCCCTCGCATTCCGCACATCCCATACCCGCTGCATAATGAAAGTGAATTTACATGACGGAATATCCTCATGTGTCAACTTTATTTTTGCTATTGATTCATAGAAACGACTCATTTTCTTGCTCAGTAAAACATACCTTAAATATCAACGGCTAAAATAATTATAGAGATAGACCACGAATGGAAAATGGAAAAATCATCAAACAGTTAGAGGAGAGAAATGTATGAACGATCCTTAAACCTAACCCGTGAATTTCACGGGTCACAAAACTAGTTGTTTTTTCATACAACTAAACAAGAAAAAGTTACAGAACCTTTTCCACTTGCTGAAAATAAATTATTATCCACTAACAAAACCATACGAAATCCATTGATCCCAGAACTTCTTGGAACATATTGGCCTGTGACTTACTTTCAAACGACATTCCGAAACACATCCACAACACCATCCTACTTCTAAAGTTCTGACTGACATTCATGATTCAGCTATACATCCTCTACAGCTATATAAAAACATGAAGACCCTTTTAAAGTTCTGACTGACGAGTCTTTCTCCGGAAATCAGTTGCCATGCCTGAACTTAGTTGGTGCGTCATTGAAATGGACAGCAACACCTCACTATGTGGTCGCGGTACCTTCAAGCCATCTACAACTTGATTGTGATCAAAGGTCATTGCCCAGATTCAGTTCCATGGTTTTACAATGTCATATAGACCTGTTAGGGAACTTCAATTTTGACACAAGTATCTGCATATATATTTATATTTCTAACCAGTAGGGAAAGGATTACTATACATCTCCCCAATTGAGAATACTCTGACAACTTTCTGTGAAGGATCTAAAACCAATGTCGTCTGCAAATATACATGCAATCAAGGCAAGGAAAACACTCAGATAAAATAAGGAAAAATGTCGAGCCATTCTGGAACTTGTCACACGAGAATATGGGTGTAGAAAGATACCTGTAGCCAACGAGGAACATAGTGTCACTGTGCAGTGACATTAGTGGTTTGTTCCCCAAACTTAATCAGCTACCAATATATCACCTCCATAGAAATGTTTATGTTTAGTCTGGGTCCAGGTTATGAGAAAATGCCCCCTGAAATTGATGGAAAAGTAAAGAAGAAACAAGTGACGCAGGATCAAGCTCTGCAAGAGCTAATGCATTCCAAAAACATTACCTAGCAAAATTTTAGCAGCAAAAAGAGAGAAAAGAACACAGTTTACCAAACGATCCGACAAGACATTTTAAAAAATCATCTATTGCTGAATTGTGTGTGTACAAATTATTCTACCAAGCATCCTTTAATACTTCTTTCCTAGTTTTCTAGCAGAAATTTCTTGTACAATTCATGTACTGCTTTTCTTCTTCTATAACTTCCTTTTGGGAAAAGGAAAAAAAAAATGAAAGAAAAGCTACTAACTAACAAGTGATTTCCTGACAGATCTAATAAGGTCAAAGTGATGATGCACGTTCCAAAAAGGTGCATAGCATTTTTGAAACCTGAAAGGTAATACCTTTCGACATATTACATCTGCAGCAAGCTCTACTAACTAGCAGCAGACGGATTTGCTTCAATTGAGGCCACCATATTCCACAATGTGATTGCCACAAACCTATAAAATTTGCTTCTTGAAAAGAAGTCGTCTACAAATTCGTCGATATACCACCTTTGATCAGGCTTCCACTTTTGTCGATATACCACCTTTTTATCAGGCTTCCACTTCAGAACACTGACCATTTCTGCTTAAGCCGGAGCACGAGTGTCAAGTTCTCAGAAGAACTTCCGTGAACGTTCCCTGCCCTTTATCGAGCGGACAAGTCTATGCTTGCCACGACCTGTCTCAACCTGCCAAGGGATTGGTATCTTCAAACCGGAAAATCCCTTTTTCAGAACAGAGAGCAGCCAGAAGATCAGAGAGGCATTTAGCTCAGTAACTCACCTATTTCTAGGGTTTGCCCATATAAGTTCTGCCACATGGATGTAAAGGCATTTCCCGATTACCAAATTGAACTGTTATTTTGCCAAGATCAAATATCTTGCGCAATTACTCGTTCAAATGTTCAATCTTTACGGTTGGAGAAGTGCTTTGACTTGTCCTCTTCCAAAAGCGTTGCGGGTTTGGACTCTGAAGATATATCAAATAACCTTGATCGTGGACCTCCCTGTCTTGAACCCCTTGCACCGGAGTTAAACTTACTACGAGCAGAATCATATGCAGGTCCTTTGGTAACCAAGAATTCTTTTGGTAAGGAATCCATGTCCATGTAACAATTTCGAGCTTTTGCATCAGCTATGAGAGCTGCCCAGTCATCAGACTGGGCCAAAGCATTAGCGTTCCCCATAACCTGTGAACAGATGGCAAATTATGAATCATACTAGCATAAACATTTAGGACCGTACAAAACTACAAACAAAAAAACAGATACTCCTTACATTACCCAGTGACTCAAGAACTCTCCCCTTATTCATCGAGGGCAGGGTGTCATGGATGGTGACTAGAAGTCAGCCCGTGACACGGGGGAGTCTAACCAATCTTACCCTTGTGTCGGGAGATACATCCAATACTTCCGAAATTACCCAAAATGATAAATGCGTAGAGAATTGCTTCATCTAGCTGCTGTTATAATGTACAAGACTACAAGAGCTACAGCCAGCTTAATGAACAAATTAGCCTTATTTCATCATGTTCCAAAGCCAAAGAAAAGTGAGTCTTTGGCTCCAATGAACTGGACAAAGGACACAGAAACAACTACTCCTTCCTAACTTGCATATATGAGATACAACCATACTATATCCATAATAAATAAGCATACCCAAAGAGCCCTTCGTGCTCGAGTAAGCGCAACATTCATTCTCCGAATATCAGCAACAAAGCCAACCCCATGACTTGAGGCACGAACACATGACATGATAATGACATCACGTTCCTGGCCTTGAAAAGCATCCACTGTATTAATATAGAGGTCCTTCCCTTCTTCGGAGTTAAGAACATCAGCAAACTCGCGCTGAAGACATTTCAGCTGCAGCTTATAGGGTGTTATAATTCCCACAGTAATTTTACCCAATCCCAAAGATTTCACTGTTTTCTGAAGATGCTCGTATACAGAAAGGCAAATTTGTGCTTCATGTACATTCTGGAAAGAGACAGAGCCGCCTCTGTGGGACTCTCGGCCATGAGTTATATCATAGAAGAGATAAGGCCTAAGCAAAGGATCTTGGTGATATCTCTCATCAGGTAGGCCCACAACACTTTCACTGTCAGTAAGTCGACCCTGATAAAAGTACCTTGAAGGGAAGTCCCTGATTTGAGGATGCATTCTATACTGGACAGACAATAACATCGTTGGACAGCCAGCTTGCTGGAACCTCTCAAAAAGGCTTCTGCTGTATAATAAAGTACCAGCAGCCTTGCTAATGACAGTAGCCGGAAGCTGCTGTGGGTCACCAACAAGAACACAGCGTGCTGCACCAAGAGACAGAGGAGGAAGAAGTCCTACTTCACTAGCTTGTGCTGCCTCGTCAATCACAACCATATCAAAACCATGAGTAAGGCGTGAAAACAATTTGCGGCCGCTGCTTGAGAGAGTCGTAAAAACGATTTCCGCTTCATTAGCAAAACTTGTCTCTAGACTAGCCCGAGCTTCCTCCAAATTGAAACTACTGCCTGGCCGAAATTTTCCTTCTAAAATAATAAGACGGGACAGTTCAACCAGAACTTTATCTCTTTCTTCAACTACAGCAGCAAGATTTTGCAAGCAAGCATCCCGGTTTTGGTCTCGTGCCATAAGAACATCGGGGTCCACTCCGACGGATCCTTGGGATCGTCCAGCAACCGCTACTGCATTAAGTTGTCTTTGGAGAGAAGCCATCTGGTGAGACAAATGAGCTTCACGGCCTTTCAGCTGTTGCAACCATCCAAAAATTTCCTCCCGGGTTTTCACCAAAAGCTGTTCGGTTCTACGTTCAACAGAAACAGCTTGTGCTGCTCGCGTCTGTGAGTCAACACCAACACGGGCGACATCTGGCCTATAAACCTTCATCTCACCATCAATGAATCCCCGGTCAAGGACACGTCCAAGCAGTTCATCGGTGGCAGCGTTAGACGGAGCGCACACAAGCATCCTAGGTTTAGGGCAAAGCTTTGGCAGGGTACGGAAAAGGTTTTCATCCATGCTACGAAGAACTTCATCGATAGATCCTGAAGAAGTAGTGTCGGTGTTTCTTTCACTATTTTGCTTATAGCTTTCAGGTGCCAGTTTTTTAAGCAATGCTGTATAGTAATGCTGATATTGAACTAAATGGATCACATTTAACATCCCCCACACAGTATGTGTTTTGCCAGTCCCAGGAGGTCCTTGTACTAAAGTGAAGGGCCATGGATCTTGCTTCTTGGTCAGTCCATTACTAGTACCAGCAGCTGTGTGCATGGCAGCCCACTGGATTGCTGATAGCTGAGGTCCGTTGAATGTCCTATGAATATGCTCAATAAAATTAGGAGTAAAGCATTCGGGAATTGCAGGAGTCTGCTCTTCATATTTAGGAAAGTGTTCTGGACTTGGCTTGAGAATTGCATTTTGCATCTGTACAGTAATAACTGAAAAATCTTAGAATGAAACAATTTATAAACAAAAGAATAAGAAAAAGTAAAGCAAAAACTTGAGAACTGCATTTGCAACTGCAAGTGAACTCAGAATTATGGTTTACAATAAACATTTCAAACAGAAGAAGCACCAAAGCGAACATCCACCTGTATGTTGAGTCGGCGGAAAGCATGTAATGCAACGTACTCGCGTTGTGTCGTTGCCAATGCACCCAGCACGCTTAAGAACCAGATGCTTCTTGGCTGAAGCTTCCTCAAAATGTGCCCATTGTCTTCAGTACTGTAGCAAAAGTATATAAATAAGGCGATGTTCAAATATCAGTCATACTGAGTTAAAACTTAAAACTTCAGTATATGAATAGAGTACACGATCAGCACAGAAATGTTTAACCCACCTATTATTAGGATCATAAGAGTCCCCCACAAAAAAATGAAGTATTGCCCCAAGAGGGTCCCGCACATCAAGGGGTATGTGCCTTCTGACCGTTCCCACAACGCGCCCACTTCCTTCAGCCTCCTCAGAGTCTTCGGTGGATGGATTAGTGTTTCTTCGATATCGAGCTACCCATACAACATAAAATTCAGTATGTAGAAAGAACTATCACATCATTGAAGTCATAAAAATAAACAAAAAAGGACATCAAAGAAGAATCGTATTACAAACCTGAACTTGGCCTTGGTGTAGAAAGAACTGCAACATCACCCTCCTTAAAACTCCACTTTGCCTCATTCGCAGGAAGAACTATCACATCATACCATCCTAGCTCCCAAAAAAGAATATCAAAGTTAGGTGAGGAGGAAGGTTCAAGTTTCCAACATTAATTCTTAACAAAACAGCTATCATACATCGAAAAAGAATACGGAGCACCTAAGAAAGACTTGAGAAAGTCGGCAAGGCAACAAAGAAAATTGCCATTTTCTTCCTCAAAACAGCTAATAAGATTAGTCCAATACCAACGGTTTGTTTGAAATGATATAAAGGTACGTTTGCTGCATTTGGTAGGCGCAAACCTCTAGTAGCTATGTTGTAGGCATATGACGGTATTCCAGAGCTGATTGCTAACTGCTAAGCTCAAATATAATCAATTGCACGCCTTTAGGGGAGTCAAAGGCGAAACAATGAGAAGACATAACAGAACACTTTTTAAATGGTTAATCTCACAGCACGCGATATATTCACAATTCTCTTAATAGTGTTCTTATTGTCAATACTTGGACAAAAAGAACACTAACTTACGCCTCCCCACAACACAGTCCAAGTCATGATATATGAACACAGACTAAAAATGACATCAAAGTGGCATCAAAGTGATCAAACAACTTACGCATTTTCTTCTTCGTCAAATTAGCTAACTTGAATATTCAAAATGGACAGCGCTAGGAAGCTAAACACCAAAAGTTTACTAGATAATATAATATTAGTACATTACCTCTTTCCCGTCTCTCGACAGATTTTATGCGGACCATCACATGTGCATCTCTAGAAGATGTTTCTGTTAGCTCCTCCCAGGTGCTGTAGAGTTGTGCCCGACATTCCTCAAATAGAAGAGGCTCAAAAACTCTAATGTACTCTTCTACAGATTCAAACTGACCAGGAACACACTGAAGCTCAGATTCCTCTACAAAAAGGAGAGACGTGGAGTAAAAAAGATTGCGACAATAAAGGCAGAAACAGGGTCAACAATTAAAGATGCCCCCTTGTGGTTCCCACATGCCCATTCCAGTATAATCATCTCCGAAATCACCAAGTATAATCACTATACTCATACATCTATAAGAGTTAAGATGAATCATCAATTTTTATTGTTACCTAAAATCCATAAATACCATGATTTAAAATCCTTGTCAAGTTGGATAGTACACGAAACAGCAAAGAATAAGCAATAAATCAGTGAAAATTTAAATTCAAACTTCAGCGAAACTTCAATGTAGCTTAATTAAATAAAAGAGGCAGACAAATTATTTACATTTTGTTCAGATTAGAAGCATCAAACAAACATGCCCCATAGTTTAACTAGAGATCGTCATAATCAATGTCACATAGGCTAGTGACAACAACACAATACAAATTGGCCGTTGTATTATAGACCAGAAGAATGGAATAGAGTCAAAGGATGGACGTATTAGCATCCCCTTGCTCTCTCCATGAATGAGTTGATGTAATCTGTTTCAATGATTTTTAATATACTTACATTCCACCCAAAAAAAAAATACAATACCACAGCCAAATATTATCTACATGGGAAAAGCCGAGAAATGAAGTCTACCTGGATTATGCCAGAACTTTTCACTGGTCACCTCACGCAAGAGACGCTCTACTGATGTATCATGATACTGATTACTGGCCACAGTTTGCCTCTTTGGAGGATTTTTCTTGTTTGCTGGTTTAAAATCAGTCGAAGCATGACTATTAAAACCTACCTTTCGTGATGACATTGATTGGTCTTTGTATTGCCTAGAATCACTGGGTTGCTTCCACAAATTTTGTCTAAGGTTTCCTTCCATTGAGAGATCACTAGAACTGTTCAATCTTCTAGGCCTGGCTAGAAGACCTGCATTCACGTCACTGTTGCTTTCAGATTTACCGTCAACACAGTCCGTTGAACTACGTTCCTCATTGCATGATAAATCAACCTGATTCTGGTCCTTAATTGCAGAATCATTCGGCTTCTCCCCATTACGCTCAGTACAGAGTCGTACATTACGGCTTCCTTTGATGGTGCGATTGATACTAGGTGTGAGGGCACCCTGCTTCCTAGGGGTTGAAGACTTTGCTGTGGCAGCTTGCTTAGCATCTTCTATGTTTATAAACACTGTTTTCCGCAGCCGCTTTTTTCCTAACATAGCCTCTTTTTGTTCATCAAGCTTGTGCTTTTTAGAATTATTCAGAGATTTTAATGCAACATTAGATTCAGAAACCTTGATCTCCTTCTGCTTAGGAACTGACTCTGAATCTCCAGGTGTAACCATGGAAGAAGCACCACCTATGTTGCCATTCACAGTCTTGTTGCTTGCATCTGTGGTGTTAGTCTGGACAGCACCATGTTCCTTTAAATGTTTGTTGTCGCCCCCCAACGATTTTTCTTGTACCTTGTGCTTCACTTGGGGATCTGTACACTCCCCATCAGACCACTCTCCTTCCTCCTTTTCTAATGTCTTCATATTCAAACTACTTGATCCTATCAATCGCATCTCTTTACTATCGCTGTCATTCGTTACACCACGTAATATAGTAGTATCAGAATTTAGGTAATCCACACGTGCCTGATCATCATTTCTATCTACGGTGGAAGATATACTTGACCTAACAAAAGGTTGGAAACCAGAAACTGAAGAAGCATGAGAAAAACCACTGTTATTTACAATGCTGGGCTGACCAACTGATACCCCAGGCAGATCAGGAGGACGTGAACTTAAAGAAGGGAGAACTTTCTGGGGCTGGACATCAAATGAACCATCAATATCCTCATCTTCCTCTATTGGGGTCTCATTAAGATCAAAAAATGGCCTCCCACGTGATCCCATTTCTTACATATATGCATAAACCTGAACAGTTTGTGTAAAAGAAGAGGACGTGAACTTAGTGAAGGCAGAACTTCGGCTTCTCTCGACCTAAATAGAAACACTATACCAATGTGAGCAATTGAGTAAAAGACCTACAGCAATATCAGACTAAAAGCATATAACAATTGAATAAAGTGCATTTTACATCAGTGTCAGCAGAAAGACAGTATATATAACCTTCCACCGAAAGGACATGCAGAAAAACTGTCAAACAACATCAAATTGAAACTCTTGGAGACAAGTAGGGACAACAAGAGTAACAACAAAAGCCTTAATTCCGGAACAAAAACAACAAACCAAGCATTAAAACTTATTGGAGCACTTCAAGAGGTATGAATGAAAGTATATGCAGAAGCCAGTCCCAATGACGATTCCCCGTTTAGAAATAATAGTACTTCCAAGTGAATCGTAGACCGCAGAAACTACCTTTTTAACAAGTGCTCCCACACCCATATTTACTCAACCCTCTCAAATTCTAACATTAATGGTTTAAACTTCATCCACTGTACAGTAAAACAGTAAATGTTGAAAATTTACCAAATAACAAGTCACTAGCTATGTGTATCTCCACCATTGAAACTATTAACGCGACACCATTACGAACCCGGAAAAAGAAAACAGATCTCTTACATTAGCCATTACTGCAGATTCACTACTTTGAATCCAAACACAATCAAAACAACAAGGACGATCATCAAATTGAGTAATCCATTACACAATGGCCGAAGTTTAGGGGATAATTAGGTTACAAATTCATCCCTAAATTACAATTAAATCACAATATACAAACAAAACAGACGGAAATAAATAGGTTATACAATAGAATTGAATTGAATTGAAGTTGTAAGAAGGAGAAATATGAAGGAATTACCAGATGATGAAAGGCGTAAATTGGGATCTGGAGCTGCTCGAATTTCTAGGGTTTAGGTGGTGATTTGTCCTGCGAATTGGGGAAGGAGAGGAAGAGAGCATGTATCTGAGTATGAATCAGATGATCTGAACATTGTTGAGATATATATATACATACACGGCATGTACCTCTCCCTAGTCCGACCAATTATAGAAAATCCTTTTCTCGTTTTTTTTATTTTTATTTTAAAAAATGACACAATTTCTCATGGCACAATACCTTCACGAGCTTGTGACGGGTTATATATTGTACATCCCGATAAGTTTATATCGTCGACGTTTTAGTAACTATTGTCGACGTTTTTCATTCCAAAAGACGATATTGCCCTTCGTACATTTGCAACAATTTCTCTCTCTAAACAATTTCCTCTCAAATTCCATTAAAAACCAACTAAATTAAAAAAAAACCAACAACAACAATTAACAACATTAATTAGCATGACGGAAATCGAATAATTGATACGTAAACAACTTAATCGCTTCATTATCTTTGTTAATTTTCGATCTCCCATCTGCATTAAACAAATAAAAATTGTTAGAAATTAACCAACGTCGACTATAAACCCTAAATAATTGAACAAAAACGGAAAAAAAAGGCATTAAACACGGTTTAAAAAAATAAACAAGGAATTCTCTAGTGGCCACCATGGCACCACGAAGAGAAATTTCGTGGACCATGGCACCCACGAAGAGAAATTTCGTGGACTATGGTGGCCACTAGAGAATTCTTCGTGGTACCATGGTGGCCACTAGAGAATTCTTCGTGGTACCATGGTCCACGAAATTTCTCTTCGTGGGTGCCATGCTCCACGAAATTTCTCTTCGTGGTGCCATGGTGGTCACTTGGAATTTCTTCGTGGTACCATGGTGGCCACTAGAGAATTTTTTTTTTATTTTTTTTAAACTGTGTTTAATGCCTTTTTTCCCGTTTTTGTTCAATTATTTAGGGTTTATAGTCGATGTTGGTTAATTTCTAACTATTTTTATTTGTTTAATGCAGATGGGAGATCGAAAATTAACAAAGATAATGAAGCGATTAAGTTGTTTACGTATCATTGATTCGGTTTCAATCATGCTAATTAATGTTGTTAATTGTTGTTGTTGGTTTTTTTTTTTAATTTAGTTGGTTTTTAGTGGAATTTGAGAGAAAATTGGTTAGAGAGAAAAATCGTTGTAAATGTGCGAAGGGCAATGTCGTCTTTTGGAATGAAAAACGTCGACGATAGTTACTAAAACGTCGACGATGGAAATCAACCCCCTTGTACATATGGGTGGATAAGGACAGATCATTTGTGATTTTCTAGAGACATTAGTTATTGTCTTATGTACCTAAATATTTGATCTTGTAAACGAGTCAATCAGGGACGAATTAATTCGTGTTCGGGTTGTTCAGGTTAGCAAAGATTTGGGTCGGATCGGGTCATTTCGGGTTAAGTTTATTTTCGAATGGTTATTATCAAGTTATTTCCAGATAACGAACAATATGCAATAATAAACATTCGGGTCGGGTTAAGGTCTCGTTTTTTTCATTATAGTCGGAGTCGAGGTTTTAGGAATGCGACTTGGCTAGCTAGAGATGTCATCCTAGTGCCTTAGCCTATCACCTTGATGATGTTGGCTGTCTAGATTCTAGAAACAGTGAATAATACATCAATATGAGAATGAGGACATGAGATACTCGGTGGAGATGAATATGATAATCTTGATATTGGTGGTTGTCTTGACTCTTGATGTCCATAACCTTTGCCTGATTAGTCAGACGTGGAATTGGGGGCTTGGGGCTCTTTTTTATGATGAATCTTGATACTGGTGGTTATCTTGATGTCCATAACCAAGCATAATTGGTAATGTTTTCATCTGAACCAATTATGCGTATTATTTAATATGTTAAACTTAATTGTTTATTTGAATTTGGATTTATAACACATGTTGAATTTGAGTTTATACAACTGCTGCTTGTTTTGTCATTTCGCAATTTTGTGGTTTTGTAAGTGATCAAATGTTAGATGTTGGCCATAAGGCTTCAAATTTCTTTTGTTTTAGGATCCTGATTTTCGCAGTACACATTTTACTCAACCCAGTACACTATTGACAAGTTTACCCATCTCATTTTCACTTCCATTTTCCCTCTCTAACCCCTATCTCTAGTATCTTCTCTCTAATATCAATTCATATTAATTCATAATCAATTCATATCATCAATGTTATCTTTCTTAATCAATTCATATCATCAATGTTATCTAACCCCTCTCTTTCTCAAATATTATGAATTGATGTCAACGCAGTACATATTTTGAATTCACAATCAATTCCTATCATCATGCATCAATATGTCAATTCATCTCGCCGGAGACGCCGGCGACCCACCCTCCCCGCCGTCGTCCCAGTTGCTCCGCCGTCGTTCCAGTCAAGCCGGCTACCATCTCCACCGCCGTTCCAATCCACAAATTTACGACAGGAATACATCTTAATTAAGTTACACCCTAAAACCTAATTAAAAAAGAAACAAAATTACAAAAAAAAATCAATTGAATAAGTAATATGGGATTAACGAATAAATTACATGTTCGTCACTTGAATAATTGTTCATAATTGAAGAATTTTATTGTGGTTGAAGATGATTAAGGTTTCAATGTTAAAAAGAAGGGGGAGAGATTTAGGTTTACTGTTTTTTTTAGTGAAGAGCAAACAAATGGAAAGTTTGGGAAAAAATGTACTGTATTGAGTAAAAAACGTACTGCGAAAATAAATTACGTTGTTTTAATATTATGTTTGATTTTTTCGTTGTATCGTATTGTACGAATTTGAAAGTTTTGTGTTGTATTCGTAATAGCGTTACCTAAGCTTTAAGGTGGTATACCCCTTTTAAGGCCGCGACGTCCCAAGCAACCGTGGAACTCGCCTCGGATGGGGCGAAGCCACCCCACCCAAATCAAGGGAGGCTCATGGGTAGAAAACCAGAATAAAAGGACTCAAGGAGCAGGTACTATTAGGGCACTTCTCCCAATCCCATTTTATTCCAAGCCCAATATCAAAGATACTCTTTTCAACATATGTCCA
>JAGPOY010003350.1:0-11861 GCA_018983105.1 Silene uniflora
TTAACCCCTTAACGAACCCCATTTTGCATGCTTTTATGTATTCATTAGGGTCATTTCTTCCTCTTTAGCTTCCTATTTGCTTTCTATTGGTTTTGTGCTTACTTGTAGGCGGAGGAGACAAACGACGCACATTTAAGAGCATTTCGGAGCTAAATGGACGACACCCAAGGACCAAGCATGTAGAGGAGTCATAACCAAAGGCCTAAGTAAAGAAAAGGAGCTAAGTCGAGGAGCCCCCACGGGCTAGGAGATGAGCCGCGCTGGTTTTGAAGCAGATTGGGCAATTATATTTGTAGGCCGGGCGACCTAATTCCAGGTCGGGCGACCCAGACCCGAGGTCGGGCGACCTTCCTGAAGGTCGGGCGACCCCGAAGTATAACAAGCCGGGACGACTTCCCTTGTGACCCGAGCTGCCTCTAATACTCCGCCATGACCTTCAGCGACACTCCACCTCTACTTAACCTAATCTTGTACTTAGTATAAATACCCTCCTTGTAATAATTAGGGTTATGCTTCTTTATGCCCACTTAGATTAGGTTAAGCTTTCTTAAGCCCCCTTTAGGAGTAGATTAGAATAGATCAAACTTTAATCATTCAACAATTGTTCTTCAATCTTTCCACAATTAATATTAATCTTTCAACATTCAATCTTTCAATACTTGTTCATTAGATTAGTCTTGAATCTCTTGGGTTTATGATTGAAGATTGGTGACAAGTCTTCATCTCTACACAAGGATTCTCCTTTTATTTATGTTCATCTCCTTTATTGTTTTGTATACTTCTTAGTCTCCTTATTTACTTGTTCATCTTATTTAAGTTATTCATTTCCTTACTTATTCACCATGTTTGTTCATGCTAAGATGATTGACACTATTGATTGCATGACCCATATGAGAATGAGTGAGTAGTGACCTTGCTAGGATTAATGGGGGATTATGGGGAATATCATAAGGGTGAATATAATACATGTTGATGTTGGGAATTGATTGATTGATTAAATTGTTATTATGTCATCTATGTCTTATGCATACTATGTGTTTGATGAAATGCTTGAATGACAAAACTTGCATGGATTTTCTATGTTAGGCTTGCCTTGGTGACGCGAGGTTTGCTAGACTACCGTTACACCATTTATTGTAAGGCTCGAAAGAGCCTCGATAGATGGGGTTGTGATTGTGCATATAGGCTAGTAGGGAAGTTAGGGTGTACGGGTAATAACTAACGCTTTCCGACCTAACGGTTGTAAGATCGAAAGCCTCGACCATATTTCATCGTGACCTCAATAAATCTATCCAACACTTGATACATGTGTTCCACCATTTTATTACCCATATGAACTCACTCTTCCTAGTTTTCCTTCTATTGTTTTAATCCTTGCTATTTACTTGCTTGCACTAGTTTAGTTTACAAACTCCTTATAATTGTGACACTTGCATGATTAGGATAGATAAACTAAGAACCCAAAGCTCACCGTCCCGTTGATCGACCTCGACTTACTCGCTATCTACTTAGTTTGTGTGTTGAGTTACAAATGTGTTTGATTGGGTCTGACGACTTTACCCACCATCAATATCGCACTCCACATACCGTTATTGCTAAACAACAATAAATAACATGGTTCATGGATCACATAATCGCATGTCACTAGACATGATACTATCATCAACATATCACACAACATCCAACCAAATAGCCAACATAATGTTACAATTAACGAGATTTTACAATCATGCTCCCCTTAAAATTAAGGTTACGTCCCCGTAACTGACTAAGGTAAACAGGAGACTAGGATACCTAAACATGGTTTCGGGGCAACACAATCCTCATATCGCTAGACATGAATTATTATTATCTACCTCACAGAACGTACATCATCCAAACATGTAAAACATCCAATTATATATATAAGCATCAACCAATAGCATCATCAAATTCATTCTCATGAAAATAGCTCATTTAATAGTGCAAGTCATAAACAATTCATATGATCGCCCAAATTGCAAAATAATCCAATACTACACTCCATACATCACATGGTCTTAACCAAACGCATAATACTTACAACAGGGTTAAAAATATTCCTAACGCAAAAGCATCCATAGACCCATATGTAATAAACATGCCCGTTTAATTACCCATCTCTCGTTATCCTTCCCAAAGTGTCCGGTTCAAAACTGAAAGGCCCAAGGTACGAATTAAGGCTAGCTTCTTAACCGCACTAAGAAGGGCTCCTAACAGTTTCTACCCGGGATTCATTTTATTTAGATACATCATAAGTTCATATTATTGTTCATTGGTTTAGGCCCGATGATCGTTTTGCTCTGATACCACTTTGTAACACCCCCATTTATCCAAGAGCCTTAACTATTCCTTTTTGGGGTGTCTCAGTCAATTGTTGTCCTTTCTATTTTAGGATTGCATTTGATAAGCAATTTAATCATTCACGCACAATTTGGTCAACTTGTCATCTTATAATTGGCTCCCTCCTCTTTCCTTGGTGTTTGTGGCAAAACCACAGGACAACAATTGACCGGGACGGGGAGAGTATTACATTTTCAGACTAAAGTAGTTACATATTTATAACTAGGGATGTAAACGAGCTAAGCCGAGCCGAGCTCGAGCTCACCTATGATCGAGCTCGGCTCATATTATAAAAGTCGAGTCAGAGCCCGAACCCGAGCTATTGAAATCAAGGCTCGGGATTGGCTCATATGACATTATACGAGCTCGAGCTCGAGCTTTTTCCGACTACCATTTTTGCGAGCATTATTTTAATTCTAATATAATTTTTAAATTAAATATTTCATTTTAAGCTAGTATTTTTTTCGTTCATTAGCTTAAAATAACATTTTTTTATGTTATTTTCTTTTCTAAACTAGTATTATAACTTCCGAGCCGAGCCTTGGTGTGTTTGGGCTCGGCTCGAATTGGTCGAGCTCGAGGTAAGTTTGACCGATCTCGAGCCGAACTTTGACTGAGCCAATTCCGAGGGCTTGTCGAGCAGGGTCAGCTCATTTACAACCCTACTTATGATCATAAGAGAGCATATAATGTTACCATAACAAAGCACATTGTTATTTGTTAGCATTTAAGAGTGTATAAATAATTTTAATTAGATGTTAACAATTTCAGTTTAAATGGTAATGTAACATAAAGTTAACAAAGTGATTAATATGGCCACTTTCATAACATAATGTTAACAAATGTGACTAATATGTGACTACTTTAGAAGTAAATTAATCAAACTATTTTTTTTTCCACCAACTTGCACATTATCCAGCCCATTTTATTGTCAATAGGTACTATCCGACCCCTTTCAGCTTGTGATTAATAGTGCATGCCTTCAATGAAAATTTGTGAATTGTCAATAATGTACTGTGGTAAGTAAAATGTATACTGCACCCTAAATAAAACGAGAGGATATTGTTGGCTGGGTTGTAAAGATGGGTTATTTGAACCCATTTGATGAATGTCTTCCTTAAACTGGAATTTGTACAAAGTATTATGGATCTATTACTACACAATCATTTGGAATATCATTTATCATTTATGATTACATATTTCCAGGTTTCCCTCCAAAAAAGTGGAGTCCGAAGGGAAGAAATGTTCAAATCACACCCACTTAATTCACGATGTACCCTTCCTTGGTCAAATACCAAAGTGCCCCTTTCGCAGCCTCCTCTGCGGCCACTTTCTTTTTGGCTTCAGGTTGACCAAAGCACTCCAACATAACAACTTGAGCTTCCTCGATCACAACCACTACCTTGAACACAAACCTGCACGACACGTCACATGTGAATTAAGACCCAACTGTGCCACTGTGGTGAGTGAGGTTGTCGAATGGCGACATAGAGAGACAGAGTGACTTCAACTTACAATTTCAAGTGGCTTGGTCCTTCCTCTCTGCAGCATTCATAAGAGGGTGGGGCCCAACACTTTGCAACACATATCTCATTTAATCGCGCTTTTGCTGTTTTCTGTCGCGGTCCACCTGAAATTTATATATTTCAAGTAACAGAATTTGATACAAATAACACAGTACAGTTTTGCAGGACAGATTCTAGTACCTTCAACGCTACAGTTGTCATCCTCAATATGCTGATTATGCTGCCATCTCTTAGGCAAAGGTGAGGGAGCTTCAGGGCACTTCTTGGGGGAAGTACAGACACTTTTCAGCTCTTGATGCTCGTTCTTCAGAGTGATACAATCATTCTGACGATCTTCCAAACACAAACTCTTGAATTCAAGCAAATGATTTTCAGAAGGAATAGTATGGCCAGAGGAAGAAACTCTGGCAAGAGGCATTTCGTCATATCCAACTAACATGGCATCCCTTCTACAAAGCGTTCTCAGTACCTCCTCCAAAGATTTAGTCTTTAATTTGTAACCCTGAGCCTGAAGTTTTGAAAAGGAAGCATCGGATGATAGGAGACATGGATTCCATGAAACATGTTGCCTTAATTTAACAGATACTAGTTCTTAATAGCATTTCACAGTCATGTAAATAGAAATATCAGTCATGACCACGCCTCTTCAACGGTTTGAATAGGAAATGAAAAACAAGTATATAACCAACAATAACAAATGGGACCTCGAATTCGACAATGTACACAAATATGTCAAAATCTAAGTATAACCTAGAGATACAAGTATGTCATTCGGCAAGGGGGAAAGGGATATAGGACGGCAGTAGGTAATTTCGGGCAGAAAATATTTACATAACTCATTTGTGGGAAAAAAAAAATGATGATAATTACTGTACAACATGGTGCATTAAAAGTGTCATCAAGCTGCCCTTAAAAGAAATGAGTTTACCTTTAATTTTGCAGTTACTAGCTGTGAAGCCATTTTCTTAGCAGTTCTTTTGTTGCGATTTACTGCAGAGGCAGCTGTGGACAAGTTTTCCCCCTGCACTACTGCCTCAACCATGAAATTTTTGCCTTTCTTTGAAGGCAAAAACTTCACCACCCACCCATGATGTTGGCATAGCTCCAGCAACTCTCGAATAGGACTAAGCTGTAAATTAGAGAACTTCATGACAGGGTCCAAAATTGAGAGTACCAGCTTCCATACATGGTTTAAATCAAATCCTGCATCAAGAAGAATTGCACCAATACAGGATTCAACCAAGTCACCGAGTGCCTGTGGAATAAGGGGACCGAAACCAGGAAGTAAGAAATCTGAACAGAAGGAAATACCATAAAACCAGCCTCCTTTCAGAGTTCAGATACTGAGCAACACATAAAAACTGAAAGCAAATTATTTGCTATATTCATCTTGAGGTTATGCAAAATAAAAAGACAAATAAAAAAGAAACAAACAAAACAAAACTGAAAGAAAAAAGGAAAGGAAAGGCACACTTCTTCTCAGGGTATTTTCTGAATGTTCTTCCGAATAAACCGTATTTAGTGTTGATGGCACTCAGACCTATATATATCAAAGTTTAGGACTCCTTATGAGTGCTCTTTCAGAAATAATTTGACCACAGTTATTGCATATAGCGACGCATTTCTCTTTGTGGTACTAGAGCTTAGATAACACGACTCATTGCAAGAATCAGGAATCACAAAAAGGTGATATGACCATACAGCACACATAAATAAAATACCAAATCATAAAGCCAAAGCACTACAATAAGGTAACATAAAGGAAAGGACTTTGAGCAGCAACCTTAGGGCACGGTGGCTCCTCTAGTAAATCCCTTTCTGAGGCAGGTTTTCTTATGAAATTGACAAATTTATCAATTGCGTCACATAGATTGCTATTCTCACACACAATGTATCTATACAATGTGTTTGCTGCAATCATAGCGAATGTGCGGTTATTCACAAGAGATGATCTCAAATCTGTGAACTGGCCAGGTTTTAAGTCCGGAAAAACGGAGTACAGATAAGATGTGATCAAGTAATCCAGTACAGCATCACCGAGAAACTCCAGTCTCTGGCAGGAATACAAAAAAGAACAAATCAGTCTTCTTTCATCGGTTAAACTTGTAAATTTAATTCAGAGTTCCACAATTTAATAGCAGAGTCCAGTTTTACCTGGTAGCATCCCCCTCTATGACGATTATATGATGGATGAACAAATGCTTGTAAAAGTAAGCCTTTATGAACAAACTGATGACCCAGAATGCCTTCTATGTTTTCAAAATCAATATGGTCGGCAAGTGACATAAAACTCGTGCTTTCTGTCCAAGCACGACAAACCTGGTACACCTCAAACTCGACATCTATGCCAAACCACCTAAGAAACGCAATTGCTGCTTTGAACCCACAGTCAACTAGGTACGCACCTATAAGAGCCTCAACCACATCTGCGATTGTTTTCTTGGATAACCAGTGATGATTCTTACTGCATTTCACTTGGCGGGTATCAAATCCATTAGTCAAGTTAGATTCAGAGTTATAATGAATTGAAGTTTCTGTCTGTTTGGTACATATGATAGAGCAAGGGCGCCCCAGAGTGAAGATTTGGTTGGCATCAAATGCCTGATCACGTATATACACCTATGCATGAAGAAGCAAAACAAAACAAATGTTTATTTTGTTTAAATAAGAGAGAGTATCAATTTGAAGAATAGCTACGGGTTAAGCACGTGTAATAAAAAGATACAAAGACGGTTGCCCCACAGATACAAAGGAGAGCTGAACTTTTATGCACTCAACCCTATCTGGCGTAATTCTGAGATAGCCAGTGTGGGAAGAGTAATTGCAAAATGTTTTAGATCAACCCTTATTTCCACGTCAACAAAAGTATTGTAATCTCCTAAACTGATAATCCTTGCATATACCTGTTAACATTATGCTTTCATCTTTAAGACTAAGAAGGATATTTTTTCTTCAGGATTCTTGGAGGCATTCAAGATTGTAACCCCACAGGTTGAGATCAAACTTTATGGGAGAAATATATGGGACAATTTCAAGCTACACTTTACTGTACAAGCTTACAAAGTTACAATAAAGCCTTCCACAGGACTGTCAGACTCAGATCCACATCAAAATATATTTTATAATTCACTTACTTTTCCCAGCAAGCAACGCTATAATATGAGTACGCATTACATTTTACAAGAAATGATGTTTGTTTGCTTCTGAAATAGGTTGAATTTTACAATAAAATGGAAGAAATAGAGCTCTTAAATCCTCAAACTCATTCATATTTTCTCATTTGTACTTGCTCATTCGTAAATGGAAGGAATAGAGCTCTTAAATTCCTTTCATGTCGTTCAAACGTATGCAATGTACCAACAACCAACCTATAATAATGAGTGGATGAGAAGGTATCATATAAAAGGACATTATGGGAAAAGAATAGGAATTGAAGGTTTGGAGGGAAGTTTATGGCTTATGTGTCTAAATAGTGAGGGAGAGGGCAGATGTGATGGAGATCACCTCCTCGTTCACAATTGTAGCTATGGTCTGCCTACTTAACGAAGTGATGGCGGACCTTTTGAGGATGTTGCCCCATACTAATATGACAATTGACAATGGTCCCAGACTACTCTAAGCATGCGACATGCTACTTTTCCCATTCGCCTTTTGCTTAGTGCGGGTAAATAAATTTATCATTAGCCAAGCGAAAGTATAAGAGAAATCAATATTTACCTGTAAATTGTTCCTAATGGCCAGCTTGTGCAGATTAGAATTGTTCACAAGACTTGAACGCCTTCTAGTCAACTGTCCTTCATCATAAGCTCCATGCTTGAGAAAAAGATGACGCCCAACCACAAACTTTAGGAATGCATCACCAAGAACTTCAAGCCTCTCAAGGGAAAACCGCTCATGGCATTTTTCTGTAGTTACGGCTTCAAGAACCTGGAAATAGGAATAACACTATCAAATTTTCATGATCAGCGAAAGCGAGAGCCCTCACCCAAAGATACTTAGGAAAAAAGGTTCCACTATACTCAGTTTGAAAAGGCGCGCCTTGGATGAGGCACTTGGTGCGCCTTTTGGACAAGGCTCGCTAAGCGAGGTTCATTAGCACGTCTATATCTTTAAATATGCCTCTTCTTTACACCATTATTCCTAAACGTTACTCCTTTAGATGTTAGTCAACTTGAAAACTCCTAAAAGGAGTATTTTTGCCCAAAATTTTACTTGGGAAATAAAATAAGGCGTCTCGCGTCTAAAAGGCGCGCGCCTGCGCATTGCACCTTGCGCCTCATCGCCTTGGTGCGCCTCGCCCCTTTTCAAACTAAGCCACTATATTATATTCACTCCATCCATTTGATATATGCAAGGGGTCTCTTACCTAAATTTCTAGCACTAGTACACGTTTTAGGAATGGATGATTATCGCATAAAATTGACAACATAAATTATAAAATACCCCTTCTTTAGAACCGTGTTTTTCCAAACCTGAGCAAAAGTCGGAATTCTAAGATTACTCCTTGGAGAAAATATTTTTATGCAAACGTCTTCCGGTTTATCTGTACTTCACACTATTTGGGTTTGTTTGTTGAAAGATATAGACTTTGACAGATAGTTTCTCAAAAGATACAATAATTGAAAAAACTAAAAAAACAATAGTACAAAAACTGAAAAACTAGATGTGAAGGAATTCTAAGACTACTCGTTGGAGCAATGCTGTTACGCATACCTCTTCTGGTTAATTTGCAATCTTCACAATTGGATTTGGTGGCCAAATATTCTCTTACAATATACAACAGTTGCAGATTTTCAAAAATGATAATATGAATAGTTGACTTAATACGACAATTATGACAGTTAACGTACATTTGGAAATCTAATTGTCAAAGTTCACATTAATTTACCATTAAAGTTGAATGGGATGATATATCTCAGATGGAGGTAGTAAATGGTAAGAAAAAACTAGTTATATCCAGGAAAGCCTTACACGTTCAGCAGTAACCAATCCTCCCTCAGCAAATGACCTAGATAGCATATCCTTCAACTCAATGGCTACAAGCAAATTTTCCAGGCGATGCATGATTGATGGCAATAGAGACAATGAACTTCCAATGTCCTTGGAGAAGCCAATTACCTTCAGCTCACATAGCTCAGGTGGTAGTTCAAAGAAGTGCTCTTCAAGTTCATGTAATGCTGGTTGTAATCAACGAATCAAAATCAGCAAGGTTAGAAAAATGGAAGTGGAGGCAATAGACCGATAGTTGTAACAAACACTCACGTCAATACGAGTCTGCATTCAAGTTAGTTTTTCAGCAGAGCGCACATAAGTTGCCAGCTTTTCACATCAATTAAATAATTCCATTATGACAGCCATCCAACATGGAGTGCATTTCGATTAATAATGTTCATTCAGAATCTGAGTTACCAGATTCAGTTAACCTACCGAATCCCGAATTGATTCGCACGAACTACGTATTCGAATTACATTGAATTATGGTGTTTAGTTATAACTATACTGAATTATTCTCTATTATGAGCAAACTGCATATTTGTATTGCAAATTCGAATCGATCGTCCTATGTATCTGGCCTGATTCAGATGCCCTAAACAAGATAGACATAAAATGAAATGCTACCTAGGGTAGCATTTGAGAAATAAGGAGCATGATCTTGTTTTATTTTCCTCTTTTACCCCTCTAATCTATAATATTAAATAATTATCATATCCTTTTACGTCGTTTCACCAAAAATCAGCTACCTTTTCAACTAGTTTACCAAACATTTTTTCTAAAATAATTAATAACCTTCTCAGCTCCTAATTTCCAGCTATCTAATCAGTTACATTTTTAGGTTTCAGATAGCTTTTCAGTTTTCAGCTACCATTTCACTTAATTTTACCAAACAGAGCCATAGTCTAGAGAAACTTAAAAACTTCCAACACTCTACTGATATTATGATGGACAGGAAAGTACCTGTGTTTCCCGTTTTCCGGTCATGCAACAAATTGTGTAAACAAAAGAGCTGTTTAGCTTGGAGTAAAGGCTGCTCAGGGTGAGCTAAATGAATGCCAAACCTGGTAAGAAAAAGCCGGAAAAGACCATCAGAAATTGTGTTTGACAAATTTACTTCTTTGGTCTTTAAAGTAGACTACTCTTCTTCCAAGGTAGCTACAGTTCTACAAGAGCCATAAAGATAATTCTTCAGAATAAAAAAAAAATTAATTGCTGCAATGAACAAAGCTTGCATGTTTTTTTATCGGAGGAAGGTGAAAAGTGGTTAAAAGATTCAAAATTGACAAAACTCATCACACATCAACTTCTATTCAAGAGGCAGGAATAGTGAAGGCAGTTGCCTGGTTTACGTTGGCTATAGAATAATTTACTTCTACTGTCGCAGACTAAGTAAATCATTTTGCCTTTATAAATAAAAGTTGATATGTCTGGGTCGCCTGCATACACAGTATTTTCTAAGATGCATTTACATTTGCATTCACCTCAACTTTTTTGGCAGTTCCAAGAGGTTGAGATGATACCCTCTTCCTTTCCAAAGAAAATTTAAGAGAAGAAAAGGAGTGTAATTTTTTCAACTAAACAAGTCAAGCTTTGAATAGAGCAGAACCATAGGAGTGAAATCCCCATGAAGAGCATACGAACTTAATGAAGTCATTAAGTTCATTTATTCATCAGAATAAAAGACTGAAGTTTAAATATAAAACAGTGGAGACTATTAGTGGACTCTTACTGTTTTTCAAGTTCTATAAATAGAAGCATTAGTCTGGTGCAAATAGAATGAGTTAGTTAAGAAGGAATCAACAGCCACAGCATAAGGGGGTTTTCAGCAGCAAATGAATTTCTATATCAGACCACAAATGATGGAAGTTATAGTCTTAAAAGAACACCTTCAAAACAAATAAGCAAATAATTACTTTGTAAAATGAACCAAAGAGAAGACGAAGAGCTTCAGTGCCTACTTTTCACTCATGTGTTCTACATGGCTCATGGTGCTATTGTGGAGACTGTAGCCATTCCTGCCAGCGAGAATTTGGGAAACAAAAAAGAACGACTTTTTGTGGTCAACATAAACTAGGCTATTTAAAATAACATTCACACTAGCAGGTCCATCAGCAAGATACAAGTGACCCGCTGAAGAAATTCTACTCTCCACTAAACGAGCAGTTGGCGTGAAAATTGGAGATGACAGGCATCTTCTAATCGTGATCCAATCCACAGGTGATCTCTTTTTAATCTCTTGCCATATCACAGGAAGCAAAAGATAGAACTTTGATGAACTTAATTCACTAACTTCAAATCCTTTGAGAGGAACATGGTCACACATTAAATCTGTTCGATCAAGAACAACCTTGAGGCACACTTCCTGAAAATTCTGAGCCAATAGCATCTGGACGGCAAAAAAAAAACAAAAAACGTACTGTGACCACACATTTTTATAGCCTCTTCCTCCATTCTTTCTCCGACTAGAGAAAACAACGAAAGAAATTGCATGGTGAATAAAATGACAACTATTGTACCTCTTCTTCACTAAATTCCACACGTCCAGAGGGAACCAGATCGGACAACACAGATCTACCATGTGCGAGATGCAGATCAATCTTCAGTTTCTCAGCATCCGAAGGTAAAGGTGCTTTCAGAAAAAGCCCAAATTCTTTGTACTGTCTATCATCTGGCTTAGGTATTAACCGTATGAAATAGGAGTTCAGACAGACGGAGTGCTCCACATTAGTCCAAGGTTCCTTCAATATGGCAGGAACTAGCATCTCCTGCAGCTCAAATGATGAATCCTCATCTGCAAATAAGCTACTTAAGATCAGTTTCTCATGTTATTAGACTAAAAAAAGTATCACAAACGTCATTCCCTACCTCCGGTGCTATCAGAATCAGTAATATCAAGAGTAGCTTCTTCACTTAAATCATTTTGTTCAGGCAATAGATACTCAGTCAAGGCACCAATTTCATGCAATTCTTTGCAAGCCC
>JAGPOY010003351.1:0-13308 GCA_018983105.1 Silene uniflora
GGTTATATATTTCCCTATCTAATATCTGGATCACATCTGCTTAAAAAATATAAGACTAACATAAACAACACTATTAGAAATAGTTTTTAATTGGAATCTATTTACTCGATAAAAGAAAGATTAAAATTAGTAATAAGCCAAATATTGGAATCACCGATTACAAATATTAAGGCCATGATTAATCATATTGATTATTGAGGCACCCATTGGATGTAAAAGACATAGAAGCAACATTAGGAACAAACTTCTTAATTAAGTGACAAAGCATCAACATAATGGCGTAAATGGTGTACATCAAGTTTGCTAGGACAGTTGCATGACTTATGGAGTGTATATATATAGAATTATTAGTGTTTACATTGGTTTTGATCCTGTATTATTTACTTCCTTTTGAGTTGTTATCCCACTCAAACTCAAATATACTTATTTTATTATTATTCTTATTTTTTTGATTCACATTATTTTTTATTTTAATATGCTCAAAATTCAACAACCAATAAGAGCACTCAAAAATCAATAGATAGATTTCTGTATTAGACAAATCTTTTATTTAATTAGCTTGTTAAATCAGCCAATTAGATTGCATGAAAATAACAACCAATCAAAACGCTCGAAAACATCCTCTTTTAAGTATATAGATAGATAGATAGATAGATAGATAGTATTTTCACAAATTAACAGGTAAACAAATAATTAAGATAGAGGAACTATTAATATATATATTCGTTCCGTAAGAATATGATTACCAGAAGTCGTATTGCTCTTAATCTCTCCTATGCTTATAATTGGAAGTCTTATTCATGCATGCCTAACTAACTCTTATTCTTATGATGTGATTGTGTTCCACAAATGAAGATTAACTTACTAATATGGATATTGTTTGAGTATAAATACAACCAAATATTTTAGAATATGCCCAACTCTTAGTCCTATTCATGCAGTTGTCTATGGTCTGTATATCAATCATCCATTTATTAGGGATCATGTACATTTCTGATTATCTAATGATTCACAAAGGTGATTGCGCCTTTTTTCTCTAGCAGTCTTCAATGCAATTTTTATGGGGTTATTCGTGTATATATCATGTTAGGGTGCAAACTCATGTCTTACATCGATAGAATAAAAATGGAAGTTCATCTTTATAAGTGTCTACAAATTATAATAGTACGAGGCCTTTTGGGAAGGAGTCCAAGAGTAAATCCGTGAGGGCTTGGCCCAAAGCGGACAATATCGTACTATTATGGACAGTGGACACCGGCGCAGCAGAGGCCGAACACGGGATATTCACCCTTCCGCACAACATATCACAAAGGTAAAGTTGCGTACATCTGACCTCGATTATCCTGCAATTTGCAAAAGCAATGGCATAATGTCATCGTCATCGTAGTAAACCATACCTAACAAATTAAGACTCGATAGTAAACCACGTAAACTTGTTAGTGTACGTCATTTGTCTTACTCCAAAACATTCTCCGTGTATGAAGTTGATCCACCCAAACATTTATGGAAGAGGATGTGTGGAAGTGAAACTAATTAGGAAAACGTACAATCTACTACACAAATGCATATAGGAGGAATAAAGCTTGATTCATTTGTTTTCTGTTTGTGGATCTAAAGTTTGATAAGAAGCACATGATTTGCCTTCCCTTTGGAAATTGAATTACAACACTCAACCTCAAACCTTTGCCCAAGTTAGCCCCACCCACCAATATACTGTTCTACCCGATTTATAGACATAACCTACACAACTCCTGTCGTCTCAATTCCTCCATACCGCGTTACTTTTGATGGGATCCGTCACCAGCACCACCCAACTGACGTATTACTCCTTCCGTCCTGGTTGTCATTTGTTTACTTTTCGTTTCGGTATGTACTAAGACCACTAATAAAAGAAAAGGGGGTTAATTATTAGATGACAATTAGACCAAATTGAGTGTTAAAGGCATTCCCAAAATAGAAAGGTAAACAATTGACTGAGACACCTAAAAATAAAATAGGTAAACAAATGAATGTCACATATGGATTATATAACTGAAATGAAAAAAAATGTACTATAATTTCAGCAGGTGTGTTTTATTTTTGCAAAATAATTCAAGTCGGTTTTATCTTTATGTCAATTGACAATAAGAGAGACCGTTTAAAACTTGAGGGTTGGCAAATGATTCGATTGGGCAAGTTGCCCTCTTGCTCATCGATGTTTGGCAGGCTACCTTAGGTGTAGTAGACTAGTAGCCGATCTTAAAACATGAACACTTAATCTCATCGGGCAAATGCTAATTTATCAATGAAATATATCTAAAGTTAAATTGTTAAGAGGTCGAGCCTCCTTTGACCTTTCAGCATAACTAAGATTCTTCACTGTTTAATTGGATATATGGTCCACTCATATCTTGGAAAACCAGGAAACAACCGACGGTGGCTCACTCCTCAACTAAAGCCTTGTAACGCTCTCTTGCGGTCACTTCTAATTAAGCCACAGCCACAAACTCGCACATTAATTCTGAAATCCTAATTAACAATTGTTATTTAAACAAATAATACTTGCATGGGACAACCAAAGTTAATACATGGACATTCTACGGCTAGTTTTGGCTGAACTTGTGACAAGTGACAGCAATCATGGATTTGAATCAATTTTATGATTTGAATTGGGTTAAATTTTAAGAATGGAACATTATTGTTATGAATAATTCTCTTTTAGTTGGACCGTATTCCATACACCCAACTACCTAAGCATTTATATAATATTCTATTTAGTGGATTGCCTTTAGGAATAACCCTAAGGCCGATTGCCTTCTGAGTATTATATATGCAGCGTTAAAACTATGGAATTATTAAAATGCATACAACACCTTCCACACGTAAGTAACAGTGAATGATGAATGTGTGAATAGATTAGGCACATGCTTGGCCATGTTCGCTTTGCTCCCCACTCTACACTACTTACATGACTTACATCTCAGATAAAAGCATACAGTATGAAGAAGTATGAACTCATGGTACTACTGAAAAGTTGCTCCAAATTGTAAAGTAAAATTAATCGGAAAAAAAAAAAAAAGAGGTTTATATATCAAAATGCTTATTTGCTTAATGTCAAAACGGAAATTTTGTTATAAGATCAGTAGATCACGTAGAAGCGAAAGTTCAATTACTATTCATCTCGAACTTTCACCAATTCGAGGTGATATGATGTTGTACCTGTATATGCATCTGCGAAATTCTTAGCAATCTTCCTCTTTCACATATGTATTAGTTAAACCAAATGAGTTCAACCATGCCCCTCCACCCACTCGAACACGTTATTGTGTCCCAATATTACGGCACGGCCCTATCAAATCATCGACGACTTTCATAATTTGTGGTATTTCATATTTTCATGCAACATACTCATACAAGTAATATGATCATAGACAAATCTAAGTTAATAAGTGGCCGGTTACGTTTTACTCTAAAATTAATTATTGGTGATAATAAGAAAAATACTCCGTAGCTCATAAAGATATACGATTATACTCTAAATCAAACTACTCCGTAATTATTTGTGCTAAGCAAGAAGTCGTAGAGCCGTGTCGCAATATAAGATGAAAATTTTTGAACCACTGATCCATCATTCCTGATACGTTCTGGTCATTTGATGATAACCTTTGTTTGGGCACAAAGGCCAGGAGAGAAGAGAGAGCGATAGTTGTTAATGAATGTTAATAAGCGGACAATAATGGATATGGATGATCAAATTGCCGCATTAGAAGATAAGCAAAAGGTAAACGACTGAATGCGAAACTCAAAAATGCAATAGCTAAATAAACGACCAGAACGGAGACGGTATTATGCAAATTCCAATATAGTAACTCCATGACTATGATATGTTTATCATAAATTCATAATTATCAATAATAATGACATCATTTGTTTCCAATAATATCATCATTAGTAAAAATTCCACTATCAATCTAAAAAAAATCCAAAAAAAACAACAAAATAATCAATTAAAAGAACCTCTAACAAAGAAAACACTTAACTCAGGACCATCAGAATGATCAGGATTAATCATATAAAAAGCCTCAGAATCCTTAGACCCTACAACCCTTTGAAATCTTGCCCTTAAATACGTTAATTGATCTCCTTCATTACTTTTCTCTTCAATTAAATCACCCTCTTCATAATTAACCTCGAAATCGTGTTCATAATTACGATTACGATCGTAATTATGATTATTTTTACTACTTTTACTATTATTATTATGGGAAGAAGGTAAAACACCCGCACCCATAGAAACCCCACGTAACATTTTCATAACATGAACATCGTCTTCACTCAATTGTTTACGTCTAATACCATACCCAACTTTTTTCCCATTACAATAAACCGCCCATACAAATTCCTCCATTAATTTCTTCTTATGCGTTTTCGTCTCGCTTTCGAGTGCAACACGTAAAATATCACACGCCATTTCCTTATGAAAAGACGAGGATAAAATCGGCAACTCAATAACAAAGAATGGAAGACTATGTGGGTCTTCTTGGATGGCTAGCGTGATCCGACCACGCCGGGACCCAAATAGGGTCCCGATAGTTGCGTGGTCCGCGATCATTGCTCGTCTGTGGGATTTGGACCCCGCTAGTAAGGCTACCATTTTGCAACCTGAGGTTAGTAGGGGGAAGAGTTTGAACATTTTTAGTAGGCCTCCGCTACTGCTGGTTTTCGAGGCGTGTTTGGTTCGTTTATTTGTCGTGTCATTTGGGTTTGAGTGGCGGAGAAGGGAGAGTAAGGCGGAGGGGTTTTTTAGGTGTTTGAATGGGGTTGAGTTTTGTGGCGGAGGCATGGTGATTAGTTAATGATTATAATAATTTCGTGCTTAATGTATGGTTGTTTTCGATTTTTTTTGTTTCTAGCAAAGTTGGGTATTTAGATGATTTTTTATTTTTATTTTTTTGGGATTATAATAAGATGATGTTAGGGGATATGTTAGTTAGATTTAAAGAGGGTTTGGATGTGGAATTAAAATGTGGGTTTGTGATGGTTTATGTAGTAGGAAAATAATTGCAATTGGGTAAAGGAGTAGAGGACCCCTACTTCCACTTAAAAGAGGGAGTTAACGTGATATGATCTTTTAGGATAGAAGATGTCTAACATTTGTAAAAGTATAATATGGGGTGTGTGATGATTTTCTGAGAAGCACAATAACTTGTTTATGAGGATGACATATGCAATACTCCGTATAACATATGAGTGTAAGATTAGTGATCAAATAATAATTTTTTTTTGGTTGATGCTGAAATCAATATCTGTTATTTTTTGTGCGCATTGGGTTAAAACTTAAACCCCCAAGTATATAAAATAGCCTTCAAACAAAGCTTACCAGGTTAACAATCCAAGGTGAGAGACTTGAAGTTTGGAAGACATTGATTGAAGCCATAATTAATAACCTCGACAAGAAATTGTTAGTTGTAAATGTCAAATAAGTTATCTGATATAGTCATGAAAGGGGATAATCATAACCTAAATTCAAATCCAATCTGTAGAGAAGATAAATCACAAACAAAGCATCCTCCTAATCCTGATTAATCAAGCTAATATAGTATAGTACATGTACTTAGCATTGTTTATTGTTGCTTGTAAAAATAGAGAAAGGAAGGACAAGTAGAGCATGCTAGTAGTCTAAGTCACCCTCTCCTTTATTCGGTTCACTGCTTTTGTCCAGCAGTCTTTGCACAAGAGCACCTGAGTATATGTGCTCTCTGCTCCTTCATTTGTAACATACAAAAAAACTCAATTAATGCAATTAACTAAACTCACCAATTTCTTCTCCATTCTCAACTACATTATGTACTACAATGATCAAAGTCTTCTACTTCCTGTTGGCATAACTAAATGCAACATGGTATAAGAGCCTCAAGGATGAGGAGACTGATAACCACACTAAGAATGGCATTTACTGAGGTTGAACCACTTCAGTACGAGCACTTGCCTATTTAAGGAGGAAGAGTTGTTCATTCAGAAATCACACCAACTCTTCTCTTCTTCTTCTTCTTCTTCTTCTTCTTCTTCTTCTTCTTCTTCTTCTTCTTTTACAATCAAAACTCTTAAACAAAAATGGTGAATCCAACCAACATTTCTCAGACCATTGAAAATGTTGTTAGCAGAGTCGCACAAAACACAATTCCATCAAATGCTCCATTTGTTATGAACCCCACTGATCCACTCTAACTTCACCCTGCTGAAAGTACTCATCCAGTGTTGGTAGATACCAAACTAACTGGTATTGACAACTACCTGGAATGGAAGAGACAGATGAAACTTGCCATCTGTTCCAAAAGAAAGCTGGGCTTCCTCACTGGGGTGGTGAAGAGACCTGTCAATGATCCATTGAAAGAAGCTGCCTGGGACACCTGCAACTGCCTGCTATTTGATGAAAGGAATTTGTCGTCGTTTCCCTTATCAAAAATTACCTAAATAGTAGTATATTTAGGATCGTATCCACTAGGATGGCGGGATTACTATCTAGTTTGTCTCGAATCAAGTTTAGCCTAAACAAAGCAATAGAGTTGAACTAATGATTAAATATGAACTAGAGCGAAAAAAGATGGATTGAAATGTAAACAATTGATTAAAACTAGGGTAGACGGGTTCTCTTAAGGTGAGAGGGGACTCAAAAAAAAGGAGAAATGCAAATTATGGCAAATTAATCGACTTTATAAGGAGCTAATGTCTTAGACACCTAAATTAATCCTTAAGCCGTCGCATTAGATCATAATTAAACATAATCACATACCAAAAACATCCCCCTATCATTGTCAATCAAGGGGGTGTTAATCAAAATCGATAAAGGTGTAAACTTTCGTTCACACCTTTCATCGAACACATAGAGAGCATGATTATGTAAGTCAACAAATATGCCACAACAAGATTAACAATCCCCTATTTTTCATCCTCCCTCACCCAAGGTCACCCTACCCTAGGAGGGACTACTCACACATAGCAAAGAGATTCAAAATTACAAAATTAATAAAGACAAATGAACTAATGGTAAACATGTTTGACAATTGAAATAATGCTAAATAAACAAAGACAATATGTAAACAATTGAAAACTAAGTAAAAAGGAAGGAACTTTTATACCAACAATAAAGAACAATGAGTCTTGGATTAAAATAGAAGATTAGTCTTCACCATTTCTTCAAATTACAACCAAAATATCAAATGTAAATAATTGATATTCCCAAAATTCTAACTTAATTAAGTAAAGATTAGTGTATGATTAAGGAAAGATTAATACTTGCTAAAATGATAACTTGCATGAAAATGAAATGAGTTCTTAAATCTAGGGTATGTTCTAAAATGAAACTAAGGAAGGGTATTTATAGGGTGTTACAAAATTAGGTTGTAAGAAAGGAGTAGGTGAAATCTCGCGTGCAGGGGGTCCCAGCCGGTAGGCCGGCTGCCGGTGGAGCATCGGCTGGGAGCTCTCTGGTCTAACTCTGGTGGATTCTGAAGTAGAGGTTCTCCCAGCCGGGTCCTGGACCGGCTGCCGGGTCCTTGAAGTTTGACTTTGCAAAATCATTTGTTTACGTTTTGACTTTTCTTGAGCAGATTTCCCAACCGGCCGGCCGGCTGCCGGTGGAGCACCGGCTGGGAGCTCTCTGTGCCTATTCTGCCCAACTTCAACTTTGTCTTCAATCTTTAACTCTTCAGGGGTCTCCCAGCCGGCTGGCCGGCTGCCGGTGGAGCACCGGCTGGGGAGCCCTCTGTGCCTATTCTGCCCAACTTCAACTTTGTCTTCAATCTTTAACTCTTCAGGGGTCTCCCAATCGGCTGGCCGGCTGCCGGTGGAGCACCGGCTGGGGAGCCCCTTTATCCTTCTTCCAAACTTTCACATTTCTTCTCTTTGGGGGAGTCTCCCAGCCGGCTGGCCGGCTACCGGTGGAGCACTGGCTGGGAGCTCTTTGTCTCCTTCTTTTCCTTCTCTTCTTTTCTCTTCTCTTCTCTTCTCTTCTCTTCTCTTCTCTTCTCATCTAGGACTCATTCTCTTGCTCCGAATCCCCCGACTTAGCTCCAAATTCCTACAAAACAGGGCAATACCATAGAATAGGGGGATCGGGTACAAAATGCAAGTAGAAGGTGCATAAAAGCGATGCAAAACATGGTCAAAACACGTAAAAGAGCAAGAGAATTAGCGACAATTTGGAGACGTATCAAAATACCCACACTTGAGTTTTACTCGTCCCCGAGTAAATGGTGAACAAAAACATGAAGATACCTAATAGACACCCTCCTCAGCTACTACATACTAATCATAATACTATCCGAATCGGGTTTAGCTACACCCGTAGCCCTTTCAACTCACAATTTGACACTTATGAGGTAAAGTGCCCTATTGCAAGGCAAGTAAGGTCTTGCTACAAAATTTTTGACACATCCATAAATCAAGCACGAATCAAACATGTAAGATGCATCACAAAAGGTTATCCGCTTTCCTCATCTAAGCGGAGTTTTTTCAAGTTCAAAAATAGAAAGGTCTAGGCCGGGAGATACTCCTCATCCCCCGACAAGATGCCAACTTCCTACCGCGGCTCAAGCTACCATACGTGACCACCATGCCAAGGAAACGAATTCCAAGGCGGGAAAAAGGGGGCGAGGCTCGTCTTACAAGAATGACTCGGTACACACAAGATTCAATCAAGGTAGACCCATGGCTAAGAGGACCAAAGTCCAACGACGTCCTCACGGTTTTCACTCGTCACACACTTGAAGAACGGGTGCTTTTTGTACAAAATGATTGGTCAAAAGCACTCACCTACTCGACTCGTGAAACGTGCCCGCAATCTAACATGTAGAATTGTCCTATGACCAAGCGAGTTGCTAAAAACGGACCAATGCACATAGTATGAAACAAGGTTGTATCGGGGCTAGGGAGAAGGACAAAACGGGGTCGTTGCAAGCAACATTTGGTCATGTGAGGTTCAAATCAAGAATGGCCAAACTACCAATTTTTCCTCCTCTTATTGCAACATATGAAACACGTTTATACCGTAACATAGAATTGCTTATCAAAACCTATGCAAAAATTGTATAAACCCGAATTCAAATTGGAAAAATGTTAGAACCCTTTAACAAACCATTTATTCTCGGTCCTTATTTGAACATAAAGAGTAACGTCTACACCCTAACAACGAATTTGACTCCCAAATTCATGCAAAAATTGTGTAAAACCGACTCACTTGGAAAAACATCATGGGACCCATTTTATTTTTGCAACGGCTTTTTCTACCCCTTTTATGATGAGAAGGGGATGTTGCAAGCTCTTTTCTTTTCTTTTTCAAGACATTTCTATTTTCTTTCTTTTTTTTCAAAACCTTTCACTTTCTTCAAAAATGCCAAAGACTAGCGTTTCGACCCAAAGAACCCCAAAAACACCTCCTAACTTACCAGTACAACTTCAACCATTCTTGATCAAGGAAGGTCGTTATGGAATGTAGCTAGTTTAGTAGGTATGCCAAATGATAAAGGCTAAAGCTCGGAAGGGGTGAATAACAAAAAGGGGACATATGAAAGGGTCAAAACAAGGCTTTTATAGGCAATGTGAGGCTCATCATTCTTGTACATTATAGTTTCATAAGATGTGCACAAAAAGAACTTCTCGCGGTCTAAGGACAATACGACATGTTTATGCGTGTTAATGTGACACGAAACAAAAGGAGGCCTACTCTCCACCTAAAAGGAGGTCAGGTATGAATGCACCGACCCAAAGGAGGCTCTATTCCTCACATTTGAGTAGCTAAGTCGAGGTCTAGGTCTAGCCTACGGTCTTCTTGATCTCACATGATGACTAAAACTCACTAAACAAGCCCGTTCCCTTTATACTAACCAAGTGACACGGGGTGCGAGCCAAGGGGAGGGAGAAGGCATGGCCAAGGCTAATCTCATCATTGGAGTATCGTCCTCCCTTCCTAGACCACATTTTCAAAAGTTTTATGTACAAACTTGATGAACACATAATTTAAAAACAAACAAGTATATACAATGACACAATGCATGCTAGAATTAAACGTGCAACAAATACCTACCCTAGAAACACATAAGCAACACACACATCACTCCAAAAGGAGCATCCTCATCAACAAAATCCCGTTCTCCTTCTAACAAACTACAAAGAAAAAGGGGGGCGGGAAAAGAGCAAGAGATAGGAAGGATTATACCAAGCGGCCTTCTATGCTCTTTTACGTCTCAAATGCTCAATGTGTGCCTATGACAAGGGTTAGGAGACACAATATGCATACAAAACATTCTATTATGTACAAGTGTATGTATGTATATATAACGTAAAGTATGTATATGGTATGAGTATGGCATGTCTATCATAATGTAAAGTTAGTAAGCGTGTATGTATGTATGTATAATGAGCATATATGGTTAGTGGTAAGTATATGATTGACCTCTATTATATGCAAGTATGACTATCATATATACAAATGTCGCTATTAGATACAAGTATGTAAAAATTAGGGAAAATGTGTATATGTAAAAATTTTAAAAATATACAAAATATACGTGAAAGGGATATTTCCCCACCCCACACTTGAAATTTACATTGTCCCCAATGGAACAAAATGTAGGGGGGGAATGGTTTTAAATAAAAAAAAAACATATTTTTGTATTTTTTTGTTTTAGTGAAAAGTAAATAACATATTTTTGGATTTTTTTTGATATTTCAAAATAAATAACATGTTTTTGTATTTTTTTGTTTTATGGGAATTTCCACCCCACACTTGTTTATTTGCATAATTACATGGGAAATGAAAGTGTGGTGGAAATTCAAATAAAATAACATGTTTTTGGTATTTTTGATTTTTATGAAAAGAAATAACATGTTTTTGGTGATTTTATTCATTTTATAATTTTTTTGTGTTTTTTTGAATAAAATGCAATGCATGCTCTATTCTATATGCAAAATCGAAGTACAATGCATCTAAGCTAATATGAATGCAATCCTAAATGTGACAATATATTACATAAATTTAAATTCTAATGCAAAACCTATATGAATGCAACTATATGACACAAATACACTACATATATTACAACTACCTAAATGCATACAAAAATGTAAATATGAATGCGAGAGTTTGGATTTGAGGGATCATACTCGCTTTGGATTAAAATTGGGAGCTAGGATTAGCCAAACACACGGCCTCCTAAGAAGTGAAATCGATGTCACCCGTCACATCATCACCGTCATCATCATCATCTTCCTCATTCCGAGTCCCAAACTCGGATACTCTAACAAACTCCTCCGTATTCATCGGAGCACTTCTCATACCCATGCCAACACCTCCTCCCGAGCCCGAAGCGCCCACATCTCCCATACTCCTAAAGCCCGTAGGCGGGTCATCGTACCATCTAGAGCTTTGGCCCTCTCCTTGAGGTACCGGAGAGGGGAAAGACGGGCTACTAAAGTAGTCCGCTCTAAGGTTAATGTCGCCATAGATCATGGAGTTGTCCTTGGTCACATATCCTCCATCCGGGGGTAAATAATAGGAAGGGTGGAGCTTGCTTGGGTGGCTATACCCCCGTCTCAAGTAATCATCATAAACCGGAAATTGGGCCACCGATTGGTCGTAGTACATCCGGTCCAATCTCCGGGCTATGTCAAGCCTCTCTTGTGCGACATTCTTTGCCTCCAAACGCATGTCCGCCATGAATTGCACTATGTCTTGAGGTTGAGGGTATTGAGGTGGAGGGTTGGATGAAGAACCCGCACCTTGGGTAAATGAAGGGCCCCCAAAGAAAGTAGGCCCGGGCATAGTGTAATGTAGGGTGCTTGTGGCCGTCACATTGCGCTCCCTCCCATAAACCAAGTTCGGGTTTTGCACTTGGGGGGTGGTGGTATCAATCTCTCCCTCTTCAATTTCTAGGAGATAGCTCGGTTGATTAGGCTCAACCCTCATCCTTTGGGCATTGGGTAGGGCAATCGAATTTTGGTCAATCCCGTTCACCTTTATTTGCCAATATTCCCCACCATCCTCCGGGTTGGCCTTTATCCAATTTAGGGTGTGTTGGAAGTAAACCTTATTAAGCATGTGGTTGTTCCCAGGTATATAGTGAAGGGTCTCCAAATTGATTCGCCTATTTAGGCGCTTGATCATGTGAGTCACCACCCCACCCATCACAATTGGGGTTTTGTGCCCCGGGGAGTTGCTTAACCCGTGAAGGTGAATGGCAAAGTGGTGGGCTATGCAAATCTTAAATTGGGTCGGGTTTGAATAAAGGTAAGAGCCAAGAATTTGTAGCTCTTCCTTTCTAACATTATGTGGTTCATCCCGAGCAAAGACCGTCCATCCCATAAATCGGTGCCAAACACGGATGAGGGCCTTGTGAATTGTGTTTGCCGCCCTCTTGACGGTCTTATCATCCACTAACCCCGTAATAGCGGTCCAAACCAATCCCGGGTCAAAATTATCCGGTGCTTTGTGGGACGGGACGGCATCAAGACCAAATAATTCGTCAAAATCAGAAAGGGTGAGGGAATAATCCTTATTTAACAACCTAAAATGCAACAAGGCCACCTTTCCCGATTGCTTGTGTTTGTCGAGGCGGAGGGAACTCAAAAATTCCCAAGTAAGGCGGGGATAGGTCCGTTCACACATGTCATACATCCCCTTCATTCCCACCCCGTCAAAGAGCTCTAATGTTACCTTATCTAAGCCTAGGTCGCGCATCGAATTTCTATCTATGAACCTAGTGGCTTTAAGGGAGCGATTTTTGAAGAGCATAAACTTACCCTTTGATAGGGTGTCGCACACCTATGCAAAAATACCCTAGAGTACAACAAATAAATGTAGTATATAGGGGTCGAATTCCACAGAGAAGCTCGGATTGTTCTATTAAAATGCTATGAATAGTTTTTCTATCTAAGTCGATTTAACGAGTTTGTTTGTTTGATTGGTGATTGAGATAAAACAATAATAATAAAGACATCTAGGGAAGTTGGTTCAACATGTAAGAATTGTAAAAGCATATGACAAATATGATATAATAAAACATTGTTCATTGCTATGGGTTTAAATATCCATCTCTCGACTTTATCAAAATAAACCAAACAAATAGAATAGCCCAATTGATCTCTCGATTTGATTAAGTTAATCTATTAACAACATGCAAATGTTCTACTTCAAATCCCGTGCCTCTCGACTTTTAGGATGAGCAATTTAACCAACGATTAATTACGCGTTTTAGTCATCGATTAATATAAACATAAATAGCATGTGCTAGAAACATATGAACAACATCTTATATTATCAATTATGTCATA
>JAGPOY010003353.1:0-13305 GCA_018983105.1 Silene uniflora
TTTTATCAATGTTGACGTAATTTGTTAATTCGATTCGTTTTAAAAAAATTGTTTGTTCAAGTATTTTAAATTCGATTAGCGAGTCTTCGGTGATAGTTGTTCGAAACGGCACTCAAATGTTCAACTCACAAATACAACATGGCGTATTTTGGAAACTTCATCAAAATTTGTTGATGATTTGAAGTAATGTATTGACGAACTTTAGCAACTCCCTATACTGACCCAAACCTAGACTACTGGATCGGGCTGGGCCGTGAGTTTGTGGCCTAATCGCGACATTGAAGATAGGATGGGATGGGTAGGGCCGAGCCAGCTTGGACTCCCAATTGTCTGGCCCGAACATGGCCCATATATGATTATTTATTAGATTTTATCGGGATCAAGCGAGTTGAACTGGGAATCTTTGTCGACCCAGATACAGGACGGTCTCTTTGGCACGGGCTGGGTCGATTTAGCCCGCACTTTTGGCCAGCTCTAGACACAACTATGAGTAATACAAATTCTTATTTCTAAGACAGCATGATCCGTTTTTATAGAAGAGACAAATACAAATGAGTGTATATTTGACTCGTTTTAAATTTAAGATAGATACCTCGTCTTAAAAGTTGCATGAGTAATAAAGCCATGAGCTGCTCCTTATCAAAGCCCACATGCAAAATGGACCCACGCAAGCTGTACAACCATTATAACCACCAAAACGGACTGTTTTATCTTAAGTGGGCCGACATAGCCCATTAATTTTAACCCTACTTACTCAATACGTGTCACAATTTCATTGGTGTCCTAACATACATTACCTGGCTAAACACATGCTCCATCTCTAAATATAAACAACACATATTCGTCTATCCCCACAAAATATCCTTAATGTAAATTGCATTTATGCAACGTCGCAATTCAACAGCCAGTTGTCCCATTGGTGTATCTATGTAAAAGTTTTGAGACAAGGAAAATGATATGTGGTAATATGGAGTATATAGGAAAATGATAACGTTAAAAATTAATTGTTTTTATATTTTTTAATATCTTAACTTTCCTAAAGTGTGTTTTAAGTAATAGTGTGTGTTTCGGTATGATGCGAGGCTTAAAAGGCACTCGTCAAGTCTCAAATCAGTTGCCTGGTCAATCAGTGCCCTTCCATTTCGTGTCATTTGCACCTTATTGTTCCTACCCTTATAGCATTACTCGCTCATTCACTACGATTTGAATATTCTGGCCCTGCCACTAATTACTAACATTCTAGTTCATTTTAAGTCTACTTTGAAAAAGAAATGCCGTTTTTTATATTAATGTTTACCCGAAACTTATTAGATATAAGATACTTTTTTTTAAGAAAAAGTGGTAAAATACGTAGTTTATCATTCTTTATCAAATAATTTATTGTCACCAAAATTCATACCCACATAGCCAAAACAAGTAGACAACACTACCACATAAGTAGATTTTTTTTCCGAATGTATCCACCACAGATTATAACTCAATTCATGTCCCACCATAATCCATTCATGCCTTTATATACACACACCATTGCTCTCCAAATGATTATATCATCACACTTTAGTCTCATACTCTTAATACATTAGTAAATTACATAAAATGGCTTCTACAAATGCAATGTTAATGTTGTTCTCTATTGTTGCAATTTTTGTTACTATAGTGAATGGAGATATGATGGGAATGGGAAAGGGAATGGGAATGGGAAACGGAATGGGAATGGGAATGGGAATGGATATGTCACCAGCGCCAGCGCCAGCACCAGTAATGATGAATTCCGGGTTATCTATGTCCTTCTCGCCGGTGGTGGTTGCATTATCCCTTTTTGCATCTCTATTCCTTAGGTTTCTATATTGATATGTTTGTTACTCCTATAGTCATATAGTCCTATGTTGTTTAGCCTATTATGTAATCGCTTCTTTGTTACTATATTGTAATATATGACGAGTTCAATGGCTTAATTGAACTTCACTATTACTTCATATTTCGTTATTTGTACTTGGTTGTTTCTGTTTCTCGTTGCCCAATGTAGCCACGGTCGATTTTTGTGACGGACCAAGGAGAGTTAGCAAGCAACAATTCTAGCAATTCAGCTTAATATATTTCTTTTTCAGTACGAGTACGGAGTACATAACAATTAATGATAGTGGTGTTGGTAAACCCATTCTCAAATGCCAATACCCTAACCCTACAATTATTACACCAACCAAAAATCAAAATGTCTCGATGATAAGACTTAAGAGTTAAGACGATTCCGAAGTTTTAATTCCAAATGTCGTCTTACCAAGGTGTTAATGTATTAATTTCAAATGCCGTATTAACAAGGCTATTATAAAACAAAATGTGTTCAAAAAATTTGAACGGCTCGTCTCTAACCCGCTTCTCGTGGGCCAGAAAATTAACGTAACAACAATATGTGTGTCCGACACTCCGATTCAGGCCACCGCATCTAACTACATCTAAATTTATTCATAAGCGCTCTCCAAAGAATTGCCTTCCAGACATACACTTCTAAGATCCATTTTTCGACACAATTAAATTTGATAGTTTAAATTATTTAGACTGTAGTCTTTACTGTTCTAAACTACCAATTTATAATCATGTACCCCATTTGTTATGGCTTTTATCGTACCTTAGTTTCATTTCTTTTAGGAAGTAGAGAAAATCCTCCTAATTGCTAAACTAGATGTTATGTGGAAGCGTGAATATCTTGTGTTGGGGTCAAAAATTTAGGCCATAATAGCCCGCCTCTTGACACAGGCCATGTCATGCTCCCTAACCATACCCGATTAGTTTTTTTTTTGGATATTCTATATGATACCCCTTTATTTTTCGAGTTTCTACGTGGTACCCCTATACTTTTTAAAACATACATGGTACCCCTAAATATTGTCATTATCACTACCCCTAAACTTTATCTTCCGTCAATTAATCTCAATTTTAGGCGTTAATTGTTTACTTGGATGCATAACCAAGCTTGTCATTGATCATCATCCCATGACATAGGGACTTTATTAGGCTCAATATCCATCTATGAACGTGATAATTTGACATGGGATCAATAAATTTTCCGTCAAAATTTTTTTAGCACATATATATCAATAAATATTAGGATCGAGATGGATATTGAGCCTAATAGAGTCCATTATTCACGGAATAATAAATGACAAGCTTGGTTACGCGTCCAAGTCATCACTTAACGCCGAAAACTGAGTTTAATTGACGGAAAATAAAGTATATGGGTATACTTAGTGATAATGACAATAGTTAGGGATACCATGTATGTTTTAAAAAGTGTAGGGGTACCACGTAGAAACTCGAAAAGTTGAGGGGTACCAGTGTACCACGTAGAATATCCCTTTTTTTTTTGGCAGACCTAGGCATATTGGATCTTATATTAGGTAGTCAAGTCTAGCCCTCTTTGGACCAAGCTAAGCGGGCCTGGCGAGATTGGGCTGACCCGCTATGTTTGCCAGCTCTACACTATAACATTACATAAAATACTAGTATCTTACGGGAGAGGACGTCCTTGTTGCACTCAAAAGGAGGAGGGATCAAAATGAAAATGAGGAGGATAGTGCTACAGTTTTGGATGTAAGGAAGACGTCATTCTGAAAGACACGGGTATTGCCTTTCTCAGAGCGTCTTGCTTCAGACGCCCTGTTTCCGTCTGAAATAAAACGGACATGTCGTCATTTTACAATAAAATGTTGTTATTTTCTGATAACATGTTACCATTATTTCTCACCTCGTTTTTAGGGTAAAAAGTAATAACTCCAGTTATTAACATTTTGTCACTAATAAATGGTTACATTTAATTAAAAAATGACAATATTTTGTCCCCGTCTTATTTCAGACGAAAAACAGCCGTCTGAAATAAGAATTTGTCTTTCTCATATGATCACATAGGGCGCCGGCCAAGTTGCTTTCACAATTCGACCGCCCAACCCACGTTCAGACGGTCAGACCCACCCACACCAACCAAATCACATTTCAATACAACATTTATAGCCTGTAAGATTCTGACAACCCAAATCTTACTAATTCCACGCGCGTTACTCTTACATAATCACCTGACTCATTCTTACTTTCCACACCTATAAATATCCCTTCCCACATTCCCCATTTCACAACTCACAATCTCACACATTATTTCACTTACAAAATCATATAATTTCATCTACTCTAATTTCATTCAACCAACATTTTAACAATGGCCTCCAACACCAACCAATTCTCCCTTTTCGCCATCGTCATGGCCGCTTTCTTAGCCATGGCTAATGCTCAAGAAGCCCCAGCACCAGCACCAGCATCCGTCACTGGTGCAGGGTTCTCTCTACCTATGTCCACTGCTCTTGTTGCTTTCTCTGTTCTATTCTCCCTTTTTTCATTCATCAAGCACTAGAGGGATTCATTCATGGATTTTTTTGTTCTTGAGGATTTATATATTGGGAAGGGATGGGAGTTTTTGGATTTAATTCATTGTGCATGGAATTTATTCTTTGTTGAATGTAACATTATTGTTGTTACAATCACTATATATGTATAACAATTATTATTATTATTATGATATGAAATGAGTTATATTTTGTCTATTGATTTTATTTGTTGTTTTTTTATTTATCGTTAATGGATTATATAACTGGTTACCCTAGTATAGTTGTATGCATAAGTTTATAACTAGATTATTACGGAGTACGAAGTTAACGAGCTCAGCTACAAATGTAGCTCAGTAACTATACAAAGGTTTAGTAACTTTCAGACGACTGTAATGTAACCGATTGCAGGATTCGTTTCTTCGTTTGCTTAGCTTGTTGGTTTGTTTCATGGTGCAACATTTTCTTGTCTAGTTAAAATATTACGGAGTACATTATCCGTAGAACGAAATTTATTGATAAAATTATTAATCAACCGGGTGTGGTTTTGTTTAAGCAATTCCTCAGTTCACATTTTGATAAATACATACTTCGTAGCAGTGGCGGATCTACCTGAGTACACAAATTCTCATTTGTGACGGACACTATCCGTCACAAATGAGTGACGGATACCATATTCTCTCACAAAATACCCATCAAGGGTGAGTGGAGAAGCACATGGGGGGTGCCCACCTTGTCCCCTCTACCCATTTCCTCTCACAAAGTACTCGTCGCAAGATCCGACCCGTCGCAAGCAAGACCTACTGACCTGAGTATTAGGGGTCATAGGACACCACAAAGACTGAAAATAATTTTAATAAAATATGTGATTTGACGCACTGGACACCCCATAGCTGCAAGTGGGACACCATAAAATACCATTTGTTACAAATAAACAATAGTATTGTTATCCCTATGTGAGTAAGCAAGTGACAAATCACAAATAACTTTCTGTTTTGTCAGAGCCCTATACAGCTATACTACTAGTCTACTATGCACAAAATGTCAAGGAGGGAGTACATTTTTATACCAAATGTTATGGAGTAGTTTATTTTGTAAACGTTGATTAATCACGGTCCTTTATTAAAAAAACAGATTAATTTTGTTGTTTTAAACATTTAACATTTTAAGCTATAGATAGTGACGATAATATCAACTATTTTAATAATTAGCGAGTACACGAGTATGAAATATATACATAGTACTTCATTTGTTTCCCAAATACCATTCCATTTAACTTTGCACGGTTTTTAAAACGAACCTTTAATTCTACTTATTTATATACAACTATACTAGGGTAACCAATATGTATAGACGGAGTATGTGAAGACGTTTTCATGCATAAACCAAACAATGTTGATAAGTTAGTCATCATACATTTCACTCTGCTTTCCAAGCTGAAGCTTTGGCTCTTTTCTATGCCATTTCAGCTCCTTTGAAGCAAGGATTTAGGCATATTGATGCGGCTACGGATTGCTTGAATCTTGTTTATCAATTGGTTGGAGTTTCAGACATGCATCAGGAGGCCAAGACTATTTTATGTTCTATTTCTAATTTAGTCTTGGAATGGCACTGTTTTACTATCAGTTAGTGTCCTCGTTCCCTAAATAAGATTGCTCACAAGTCACAACATAGCTAAAACGGCTATTTAGTGCAGCTTTCCGTCTTTCTGTCAAATAAAAAAAAAACATTTCACTCTAGTTACATCAACTGAGCTCTTCTTTTTTTTTTAAATTAAAAGTTTTAACTATTTAAGTGAACATATACGTGTGAATTATAAGCTCATATCACTTATCGTCGACAAATTACTAGTTATCGTCAACAAAGTACTAGTTATCGTCAACACTTTTACCTAAATTACCCAAAATACACATGCCCTCTGTTTACTTCTAATTATACCAAAAAACACTAAAAATCAAATAATTTCACAACAAACTTATTAAACTAATTATTACGGAGTACAAAGAATTACTAACAAGTACCTACAACAACTAACATTGATTTAATCCGAGAAATTGCAAGAAATAACAAAATTAACAAATCGAAACAACGAACATCATCTATTTAATAGGCAAATTACAAGAAATAATGAATTACTTAAACTAATCGAAATAACTTATTACTAACAACAAATAATTGAAATGACAATTTTTTTATACATATTCAAAAAGTCAATAATGACAATGATTGAAACGGAAATCACTATTCTTTATTATTCACAAGTCACAACCCGTAATAATAATGAAACTATTTTATTCAAAAAAACCAAAACCTGGGTAGAACATGAATCTCCGACATCTGACCGATCCGGCTAGACGTCGGAAATTCATGTCCAGGTTCACTTGCCTAACTTGAACCTGAATTCCGACCATATTATACACTGTATGTTGACATACGGCGCCAGCTTGATTGCTGATTGTTTTCACTAATAGAGTAATCGACCGTCCTACCCACGTTCTCAGTTCTCAGTTCTCAGTTCTCAGTTCTCACCCACCCAACACCAAATTAGATCACATACACATAGTCTATAGCCTGTAAGATTCTGACACCACAAATCTTACTCATTCTACGCGATTTTACGCTTTGCAAATTATATTATATATTACGGTCGTATAATAATATAACGATATAAAAAGTAATCATGATAAAATAGTCTAGATCCCGCACAATGCATGCGCGGTATATATAAGATTATTATTGTTATTTTTAGCATGTTTTAGTTATGGGTTAAATCAACACGTTATTAATTTTCATATTTCATTGTAATGATTTTTTAACTCGAAACTAATGATGTCTATTTATATCAAATTTATTTTATTTCAATCATAGTTATAGTTCAACAACAAAATTATACTTTGATTTTTTTGGTACATACAAAATTATACTTTGATAAAAAGATAATTATTTAATGGAAGAAAATCAATCTTATTTGTTTCCTTAATTGAGTGTTTTTGAAGGGGAAACATTTCAAAATTCTTATTCTTTCAGTATAAGGGGGAGTCTCCATAGATTATATTAATTGAATTGATTTGATTTTTATAATAAAAATCTCCTAGAATAATACTCTGATTTGAGTAAATATTTAATGCCAATTTGACGCCGGAATATTTGGGAATATTTGAGGCCCGAATATTTTAATAAAAATCTCCATCAATCAATACAGATTATTATCAGACGGAGCCCAATTTGAGGTCCGAATATTTGAGGCCCATGTACTTAGGCGGGAGAATTATCAAAATCTCTTATTCTTTTTGTTTTAAGGGGGATGATTATGTTATTTCAAAAAGTGACCACTATTATTTACTTGTTTTATTGTAAACTTACTTTTTTTTTGAAAAATGTTCACTTTTAAACACAAAAAAAAGGGTCAATGAATAACATAAATTGGTCACTTTTCCTCCGTTGCATAATAAATCAAAAAGTCTTGCTGAAGACGTGTCGGATCTTGCAACGGGTAATTTGTGACAGGAAATGGGTAGAGGGGACAAGGTGGGCACCCCAATGTGCTCCCCCACTCACATTTGATGGGTATTTTGTGAGAGGAAATGGTATCCGTCTTCATTTGTGACGGATATGGTGTGTCTTCAATGAGATTTTGTGATAATAAAATGATCATTGTTCCTCTGTTGCATCCCGTAACGGTCGACGAAACAACTTGCATTCCTCACCTATAAATACTTCTTCCCATATTCCTCTTCTCACAACTCACACAATCTACAAAACACATTTCACTTTCAAAATCATCTATTTTCCTCTTCTTTAATTTCATTCAACCAAGAATTCACAATGGCCTCCAACACCAACCAATTCTCCCTATTTGCCATCGTCATCGCCGCTTTCTTGGCCATAGCTAATGCTCAAGAAGCTCCAGCACCAGCACCAGCATCCATAACTGGAGCAGGGTTCTCTCTACCTATGTCTACTGCTCTTGTTGCTTTCTCTGTTCTCTTCTCCCTTTTCTCCTTCATCAGAAACTAGAGGGATCCCCATATACTTGTGTTATGGGAGCTCATGGATTTTTTGTTGATGAGGATTTATATATTATTGTAAAGAAATTTGATTCATTGTATGGAATTCTTTGATGATTGTAAGATTGTTGTTACAGTCGCTTCACCATGTATAACAATTATTATTATTTTTTTATATGAAATGAATTATATTCAGTCAATTTGATTTTATTTGTTGTTTATCCTTAATGGATTATATCGTTGGTTGTATACATAAGTATATAACTAGATTATTTTTTGTAAATGTTTACTAAGCTAGGTATTCTTTATTCAAAAGTCTTTAATTACAAAAATAACTTATTTAGAAGAAAAAAAGTAAAATTGAGTCGGACATGGATCTTCCCACGTTCAGACCTAGGCCGGGACTTAAGTGATCCATGTCCAAGTCTAGGTTTGGACATGGATCTCCCATAATCGATCTCCAAGCATAAGTTTGGACAAGGATCTTCCATGTCTCGTCCTAGGTCGAGAAGTGTCAAAACTCAATGCAAATCCATGTCCACGTCCCAACCTACGGAAGAGACGGTGATATGTGCGCAAATCATCTTAAGAGAGATTTGCTATTTTATAAGATCCATTTTAAGTTTTAACCCATAAAAGTATGTAAGCTAGTTTAACTATTTGCATCTTTTTTTGCCATTCATTACCACTACTTTAATAAAAGAATTTGCTCCTAAATCGATTTACATTCATTTATGAATCGTAATAAAAAGCACCAATAACAAATGAGAATAGCTAGATAGGGAGAGCGAAAAAGAACGTCAATAACGTTTAAAAATGGACTAACATACGAAGTATTAAAATCTGGTAGAAGAATAGCTTTCGAGGTGTATTGAATCATATCCATGACAATGTACAATGTTTAGATGAAAGAAAGAAGGATACACAAATTCGTTTTATGTCCGTTGTAAACAAGAATAATTTACAACGGATGTATAAATCCATCCAACCAATACCTTTTTTGGGGTGATAGGGTAATACACCCCTTAGTTAGTTGTAATTTGCAACGATTATATGTAAGACTAATTGAAGATCATATTCAGGATTTATGAATATCTAACTAGACACTAATTGGAATTTCATATCATATCTATTTATTCTTAGGCTCCATCACACACAAAAAAATCCTTTATTTAATTTTAACTGAACAATGAAAACAGTTAAATTCTAATGGAAATTTTCACCATTTTTGAAATATTATTTTGTCACCGTAATTAATATGTTCTCCTAACGATTAAAGTCATCAATGCGTCTTGCTTGTGCCGGACATGATCTGTCACATCATGCTCCTCTCACAATAAAGCAAGTGGGAAGGGTAAGTGGGCTGGAAATGGAGCACCATATGGATATTGCCACTTGTATGTTGTGAGAGGAAAATGACCCGCCTTCAACTTGTGACGGATAATGCCCGTTTTCAATCAGAATTTGTGTAAAGTCATAATTCCGATTTCCGACCAAATTATGCATTGCATGATGACTGATCACAGACGGCGCCAGCCTGATTGCTGATGATTGCTGACAGTAATAGATTATTAATAGACCGTCCAACCCACGTTCCCTAATGCAATAGAAAGAAATGTGTAATATTATAATGTAATGTGAGAGGAAATGGAGGGAAGGAAATGGAGAGGACCTTTGCTCGTTGGGAACGAGCAAAGGTTCTCTTCATTTCCTTTCCTTCATTTCTTGTCCATTTTCTCTCACATTACATTATAATATTATACCTTTCTTTCTATTGCATTTTCCTTTTATTTATCGATTAAAAACATGGACCGCTAGATTGCCATAAGATGAAATCGTGACATTTAAAAAGAAATGGACCCTCCATTTCTTTTAGGAAATGAAGAGGACTCTAATCCGTTCCCAACCACCCTCAGGGGTCCCTCACCAAATCACATAACAATATAACATCAACTAATCAACCTGTAAGATTCCGACACCCCTAATCTTACTCATTCCACGCGGTTTTACATTTCAACATCCCCCGACTTATTCAAATCGTTATTGTGTGCAATTATCGTAAATAAAAAAAAAGTCACATTTTAACATAAAATAGTCACTTTTATTTTATTAGAAAATGATCAGTTTTTCTAATCATCAATAGTACCTACAAAAAGTCTTGTTGAAGACGGGTCGGATCTTACAACGGGTAATTTGTGAGAGGAAATGGGTAGAGGGGACAAGGTGGGCACCCCCCATGTGCTCCCTCACTCACATCTCATGGGTATTTTGTGAGAGGAAATGGTATCCGTCTTCATTTGTGACGGATATGGTGTGTCTTCAATGAGATTTTGTGTAGTACCTATAGCACAAATCTTTATTTTCAGCGGTCTTAAGACGTACTCCCTCACATCCACTCCAAAGGTAACATGGACCCACTTTTTGTGAGAGGAAGTGGGCTTATGTTACCTTTGGAGTGGATGGGAGGGAGTATATACAACCGACTTAAATAATGATAAAATGAAAAGAAGGATTGTGGGAGGTCTTAACTTAATACCGTCTTACACAAGACCTACAGCATGGCACGTAGTACTCAAATAGTGTAATTTGCAGACATAGTATTATACTTTCCACACGAGTAAACTACACAAGAAGGACCTAAAGTATGTATAAATGTAGCTTTAAGGACCCCAAATTTAATAGTGTAGCTATAAGGACCTCTATCAACTACTTCCGTTAACTTTCACCAAATTTTGCTTTGCTTCATTGACTTTTCCTCCTCGTATGTTTTAAAATTTTATTTGTCCATTATCCTTATTAACTTAAGGAGTATACTACGGAGTATTTATTTTTCGTTTTTTCAGTTTTGTTCATTTTGCTCTTTCTATCCAAATCTCCTTCTACCTGCTAATATTTATCTCAGTCACCTTTTTGGTTACATTTTTATTTACGCATAACCGCATAAATCTTAACTTGATATTTTTAATATCTAACACAAGTAAATTAATATTTTTCAATTATATTATGTGGATGTAATTAACGTAAATCCCCAATATTTTTTCTAATATCTCATATTTTCAGTAACTATTTATACTAGAAAAATAACATAAAAATAATTTAGCCGCTTATAAGCTTAGACTATATCGTGACTTCGTGAGTCTAACATCGGTCCAAAGATAAAGTGCTTGAATATACTTCATTCTCCTAATAATTTGTTTACTTTTGATTAAAATACTCCTTACAAATAATATAAAAAGTAAACAAATGATTATATATTGACTATTGAGTAACTGAACTATCCTAAACCACTCATTTAGCCGTAAGACTAGTAGTATACAACAAGATTTTATTTATAGAACAAGATTATTGTGAGTTGTGAGCTAGAAGCCTAGAACCTAGAGTCTTAGTACAATAAACACTAAACATGGTTGTAAATATTTCTAATATTGATCTCCATACGTGATACGTTCCCCCAAAGACGGACATTTCAGAGGACCAACGATCTTCAAATGAGGGAAGAAAAGTGACCCTCGGCCCTCGGGTAGCGGGTTGAGTGCGCCGCCGTCTTAGCGAGCTGATTTCGGGGCTGCGTCAATCAAGGAGTCAAGAGTGGAAGGCAATAACGGTGTTGGTTAAGTTGGATTGGACGTGAGTTTGTAGTGGGTGAAATGAAGGAAGGATGAACGAAGTAAATAGTGGGTGAAAATTGATAAATTAGACAAATAGAAAGTAAAACATTATTTTAGTTTCAAAAGAGAGAAAGTCAATGAACTAGAACAAAACTCTGTGAAAGTTAACGGAAAACGTTATAGAGGTCCTTATAGCTACATTATCAAACTTGGGGTCCTTAAAGCTACATTTATGCATAATTTAGGTCCTTATGGTGTAGTTTACTCCTTTCCACACCTATAAATACCTCTTCCCATATTCCTTATTTCATAACTCACACAACCTATAAAACACATTTCATTTACAAAATCATATAATTTCATCTACTCTAATTTCATTCAACCAACAATTAACAATGGCCTCCAACACCAACCAATTCTCCCTATTTGCCATCGTCGTTGCCGCTTTCTTAGCAATGGCTAATGCTCAAGAAGCTCCAGCACCGGCACCAGCATCCGTAACCGGAGCAGGGTTCTCTCTACCTATGTCTACTGCCCTTGTTGCTTTCTCTGTTATTTTCTCCCTTTTCTCCTTCCTCAAGCACTAGAGGGATTTTTATACTGTAAAGGGGTTTGAGAATTTTGGATTTAATTCATTGTATGGAATTCTTTGCTGATTGTTGTTACAATCACTATGTATAACATTTATTATTATTTTTATATATGAAATGAATTGTATTATTTGTCGATTTGTTATGATTTGTTTGTTTCCCCGTCGAGCTTGCAAAAATTGAGCACATTTTCAAGTTAGCGAGCTAGCTTAATCACAACTTAAACTGAAGTCGAGCCTATATACAGTATAATTTTTTTAATTTTTGTTTTTCTTCTTCTTTCGATATTTTTAAATAACTTGGTACTCAAAAGGTTATATATAAAAATGTTGAGCAAATTAATGCGCTGCAAACATTGATATGCTAAAACAAAGACGATATAATCATGATAAATGTTTTTACAACGTAAACTACTTCCCTTTTCCTATATCATCGATTAATACATAATTATGGTCTTTGTACATTTCCGGTATCGCCCTATAATCGTCCTAAATCCTAGGCATAACTTAAACTACTTGCATTTGAATAAATGAAGTCGGGTGACCCGGTCTAATTTAACAATTTACGTGAAGTGCACTGGAGTCTCAACTATATATGGGTGCTTGTCCGACATACATTTTGGTTTTTACTTTACGATTATTCATGAAACTTCCGTCGTACGAAATAAGTTATCTTTGGTTTTACGTGCAGTAATAAATCAAGTGATAACAAAGAACATTAGAGTACGATA
>JAGPOY010003354.1:0-13303 GCA_018983105.1 Silene uniflora
TTTAGCAGGTAATGAGCTTATGGATGATGATGTGCTTCTGGGATGGGAAGAGTCGCCACAAGCTTAGCTTAGTCTAGCCAACATTAGTATTTTTTATTAGTATTGAGACATTTACATTTCAGTTGTTATGTTTTGAGACAGTTGTAAGACAATAACTATATTTATTTAATAAAGGTACTCGCATTATTCCTTTTGATGTTCACTACCTCGGTTATGTCGAGATGGTAACGCTCCCATATGTTAGGGTAGTCCTTGGTAAAGGCACCCTGGTATATGAGGGTGTTACAGGGAGGTCCTCTATTTATTGAGCTCCCCCTCCTCCTACGTTCCAAGAACTCTCTAGAATGGGACATTCTAGAGTGTCCTAGACATGTAAGACTCTGGACTTCTTCTATACAAGACATCTCTAGAAGGTTTTTGATTTCTTTACACATACCTAGAACATTCATGATCTTTCTAGAGTATTCTAGAGTATTCTAGCTATTCCTACATTATTCTAGCTATTCAGGATAAATCTAGAACATTCTGGAAACTTCTAGACCATACTAAAAGTCTCATACTTCAACACTCCTCCTTGAGACTTTTAGTGTAACTCCATAGGAACTCGAACATTCCACTTCTTTTTCTTCTTTCTCTTGGATTGCCAAACTCGGTGGTTGCTTGACGTACATCTCCTCTTTGAGCTGGTAGCATAACGAACAATTGGAGCAAATATATCTCCGTAGGGCGTAGTCTATTCCGTCTTGTTGGGAGTATCTTTTGACCATTAATCTTACCCTGCATTGGTTGATAGAACCATCGAGTTTTAATTTGCTTTTATAAACCCACTTTACACCAAAACCACTTTTGCCCCTTTCGCTCTCTTGGCTTGTCAACCAACTCCAAGGTGTTGTTCTTCTTTATCATGTTTATTTCATCTCCATAGCTTCTTACCACTCCTTGTGTTTGAAAGCTTCATCAAAGTATTTTGGCTCCTCAAAAATGAAGTAGCATCTCTCGCATTCCTCTTCATTCAAATTAATAACGGGACATTTTGCATAAATTTCAGAAATATTTTTTTTGCCTAGTGCTCATGTGGCGGCTTATCTGGATAATGTGAGGATGGAGAGTATACATTAGGGGTCGATAAAGGTGTAGGAGGATCATTGTTGTTGGTTGTGTCAACATCACCTTGTGGAACGTCACCTCGTGGCTGATGGTGATGATCTAGGGTCACATTTCTTTCTACCTTCGTTTCTTCCGCATTCCAGTTTGCATCATGGGAAGAAGAACATTCTTGAACGTCGAATTTCTTATCATGGGTGTGCAAGGATCCAACTAGCTTTGTCACTCTGAACTTTGATAGAACCCTTGATTCTTTAATAGTAGTGACAATCATGTCGAATTTTTTTGTCAAAGTTACGAGAATTTTCTGCACAAACCTCGTATCGGCAACATCTTCACCATATATTTTCATTTGGTTAGTTGTCTCCATTACTCTCCAGGTGTAGGTTTTTATGTCTTCATTTTCCCCCATTTCAAATTTTTGAACTCTTTTCTTAAGGTATTGAGGCGTATTGCTCTTGTCCTTCCATTACCATAAAATTTAGAACATTCCGAAAACTTTTAGACCTGTAGACCATACTAAACGACTCACACTTTAACACGATCGTATTATTGTCTTTTAGGTAGGTAGGTTAGTTGGTTTGAATCAATTATAAGGTTACTTTTGATGCTTCAAAAAGTTCCTGTTGATTTCATCACAAGCTAGTGGTGGGTGTCATTGTGTTAAACATGCAATCAAAAGGGAATGTATTAGTTAAACTAGCATGGCAGTCAGTGATCGATGTAGATGTCGCTGTGTCAAGCATCGTTTCAAGCTTATATCCTTGTTTCGTGGCAAGGTCTTATACCATATGGCGGTCCTGTAGAATTTGCCTATTATTTTTAACGACAGGGTATATATATTGTACCCTTTCCCTTTGGCGTCTCTTTTATAATTAATGGGACGATCAGTTAATCATTCTGCAACACGGTCAGTGTCTTGGGGAACCGTAGTGGAAAACAAATAGCAATTCATTACGGGATCATGCACCCGACAAGAACTGCTAGGATACACTGATCCTGGTTTGTGCCGTAATCTGGTGCAGGAAGTGTATTCACTGACAGTCATAACCCAGATTAATACAGATGTAGGAGAGATTAATCATACATTACCATATTGAATAATATCGCATATATGATACGATACTCACTGACAGTCATAACACAGATGTAGGAAAGATTAATCATAATGTAGAAAGAACACCAAACTTGTACTCCGTATCACAATGATGTGTAACATGCGTTGCATATCGTCAAGTGAGAGGTTCCGCTACTTTCGTCAGTTACTTACATCTGAGTCCAGAAGAGTAATGAACGAATATGAGATACATCAACTAGTATTTACAGATGTAACAAGTTAGAAATCAAGTTCCAGCCCATCCCTTTCTTTTCGCATGGTGCTTTGAAGTTAAGCTCGAACATTTCTCTTGTAATTTGCTCTCCAGCTTCACAAAACCCGACTAGTTTTCTAACGATTTCTGCACTCTCCTGGATATGTTCCAAGTTGTGAGGGTCAGTCCAGAGTTTATTCACCAAATGCAACCGTCTTTGTTTTCCCCCGGCAGGAATCTCCCATTTTCTATACAACATCTCCCGTTCCTCCATAGCCAGCTTTGTACTAACCCTCTTTGCAAGGAATTCACGTTCTTGTTTAAGTGCCTTAATGCTGCATGTTATGGATGAATACTAGGATTAATACAAAGCTTTAGAACAGAGTTTTTAAAGCTGTTTTTTTTCGGGAATATTCATCTTGGTACCTTGAGCTTTGAGTGATTTTAACTTTGGTGATCTAAAATGCAATAGAGCCAAAAAAAAAAAAATCTCGAATCATAAGAGCTTTAAAAAAAAAAAAAAAAATTTGACTCCATTGTTTTGCTAAATATATCGATACCAAAGCGAATTAGCCCAAAACTTGGACATCAAAGTTGAAATATTCTTTTAGTCAGGAAAACACATGAAGATAATTTCATGGCGCATAATGTAATGGCTTTTGAATGATAATACCTTGATGCGACATAGCTGGCTGGCTCATCACTGAGTAGCGCAGGGCTAGCATTTCCGAGATCTGACAGGTGTTGCTCTAACCATATTAACCTTCTGAGCTCAACTTCCATGTATATCTGGTCAGCAGGGTCTCCTTTGAATAACAGGTAAAATTGTGAGCGGTGTATTAGAGAGACATGGCACAAATGCCATAACATGACTATTTGCTTTCTTTGTTCCATAAAAATTAGCATCCAAGATGAAGCAGATTGATCTACTGGATCTTGCATACTGGCTCTTTGATCACTTCCCTCCATTTCCAACACCTGATTTCTCACACAAAAGAATACAGGCATGAAAATTCAAATAGATACAGATCATAATCGAAATTTAATATTGGCATCATGATCTATGTTACTTCAAATTTAACCTTTAGGTCTGTATTCCAACACTGAAGGATATGAATATGGAATTAGTACCCAATGTCCCGAGTCCCGACTTACACTTCTCCTATTAGAGGTAAAATCAGGAAGATAACATGATAAAAGTGCAGGAATAGATTATGTAAGAAGGATTTAATAGGATATATGATTTTTAAGCCTTATTTCTCAAACACCTCTAACCCTTTACACTCAAATATTCCAAATTTATAATATATTTTCTTAAAGATGTATCCCGCACCCGTATAGGTTCACAAGTCTGATACTTCAGTTGATAAAAGTACGACATTTGGATACGTCCTTATCTTCTATGACCAGAACTTATGTGACAAAGACGATCAGCATATTCAATTCAACGGTAAGTGCAACATCATGATTCATTAGTCTCAGACTTTTACCCCTAACAAACTTGACCAATAACTACTATTGCCAACATACTGTGGGGACTTCAGATGCAAATATCCAATAATATCAAAAATGTAATCCTAGAACCAACAAAAGTTAATGGAATATATAAAATTTGCACCTGACAAACCAGAAGTTGCTTTTGATATTGAAGCTTGGCAACTCTTTCCTTCAGTTCACTTACATAATCCCTAATATTACGCATACTCTCCTCAACCGCGGTATTAAACTTTTGCTGCACTTTCTTTACATTAAATGAGGATTTCCCTCTAACAGGAGTATTTTCCCTAGAGGCAACAGAAGTGGCTCTTGGAATACTTCTGCCGGAATTTGACAAAGTATCACTGATTGGCCCCTTGCTTTCTGTTATCGTATTCTCAATTGAAGAAAGGGGGGAGCATGGAGCCCTCATAAAGTTAGGCATGTTGGGGCTGTTATTTAGGTTGAAGGGTATACCCTTCATCCTCTTAGATTGTGTCTTCGACTCTCTGGCATCCTCATTATTTGCAAGGGTAGAAACCAGTCTATCAACAGAATTCTGGACATTCTCAAGTTTCTTTTCCAAAGATTCAATATCTTGTCCTTGTGTCTCCAATCGATTAATCTCGTCCATCAGATTCGCTCCATCCCTTACAACAACGTCTTCAGGTACGGAGTTTAATACTTGCAAGTTTTTAATCTCAGAAAGCAATTTTGCAACATTTTCAGCTGCATCTTGTGTCCCCAGCCTGTTAGATGCAACTTCCTTTTGAAGAACATCAAGAGCTTTGTTTGCTTCATCACCAAGTTGTCTCTGAAGCACTTCAAGTTTCCGGATTTCTTGCACCAAGAATGTTGGGTCTGTGGAAGTAACCGATTGCCTAAGGATCGACTGTCTTCTGGCTCTATTTGTCTCTGGAGTTTTAGAAGTTTCGCCTAAAATTGTGTCTGTTGGATAACCAAGACACTTTCTTACTCGATGAGATGGGCTGGATTGGTTTGCTCCCTAGAATGCAACGTGAATGAGTAAAAGGACAATGACAATTGACAGGCACAAATATACAGAAATGAAACTTGAAAGTAACATGCCAAATGCTTACCCTTGTTTCTTTGCGTGCACTTCTTTCTTGTTCAAGTTGGCGCTTGAGGTCGTTCACTTTGCTCTCCAACTAAATATGTCAACAATACCTTAATTAGTAATTCAGTGGGAATCTCTCCCTCACTCTCTCTGTTGACTATGACCCAAAAAAAATCTCCACCCTCCAGCCCTGCCCTTTTGTAGAATAATTCACAGTTTGAAAGAGCTAACAAACATTCAGCGATTGCTAAGAGGTATACCATTTCGATTTTCATGTCTTTCTCATCCAGCAATGCCCTTAATGATGATGAAGACGCAGGTTCCGGACTCTGCAGCTCAGCTTCTAATCTGGCAACTTCCTGCTGTAAATTTTTAACCAGCTGGTGGTTTGAAACAACCTGCTCAATAAAGACATTTACTACTTAGAAAAAAGACCTGTGGAATCACAAACATGATTCAGAGCAATAAAGCATAGAGATTATCAATGGTCTACTTTCAAAAGTAGGAATTTCTTTAAGAAAGACCAACTAACTTCTTACACTACGTCAATGAATAGAGCAAATAGTTTATTACACTAATACACCGTCTACGCTTCTTATACTATGAAATAGCAATCGCTTGAAGGAAATATTGATGCGATTTTCACTATGGTTCATCTAGAAACAGACTATTTTTATCATAATCAATTGTTCTTCAATTTTGTAATGCGATGAATAAAGCACATAGTTCATTATACTGACTACGCGTCTTATATGTGCAAAATCTATCGATCGATGAAATTACTAACATTTATGGATATATCTAGAAACAAAAGTTTAGATTTCAAATACAGTATAAGACTCAGCCTACATCCACCATCTCATCCTGCCATAAGCTGGAGCTATGATTGGTGGAAAAATGATGTTGTGGACTTGTGGAGCACAACAAAGAAAAAGCCCAAAAAGGTTAAAGGTAGGTAAGATGAATCAAAATTCGTGCTGAAAGTAGCAGTTCCTTAAGAAAATGTCTTACCATGTTCACCCGAGCAGTGTTTGTAACTTCCTTTGCGCTAGTTGCGAATAGCAGTGTGTTGCGTGATTGCTCAACATGACTCAATGCAGGACTTAAAGTACATATAATTGCAGTCCTTGCATTCCCCCCAAGCGAAGTCTGAAGTATTCGTGTGAGTTTTGATTCTCTGTATGGTATGTGGCCCGTTCTTTTCCCAGCGCTGAAATGGGAGAGTAGAATTATTTACCAGACGTACACTATCCCTATTCAATAATATATACCATAGTGTGTGTTAAACGTGATCAACTACCCGCCTATACAACAATAACATTAACTAATTTGCCCAGTGCCTCAACGGCTTCCCCATACATGGCCTATGGTGGGTTAAGACAGCTAAACGTAAATGTGAATCTTGAATGTGATAAACTTCTTGGTTTGTGTACCACGAGATTATGGAACATAGTAAGATGTGATGAAAATAGAATTTGATGAAAGATGTGGAGCCAAGGAGTTTTTTCATGGACAAAGTACTCTGTAAAAAATAAGCACATAATGAACGGTGCAGCTGATATATGTCAATGTTATTTAGAGGACTCGGATAATAGGTTCATAAAATGTCCAGTTTCTAGCTTTCTTGAGTTGGCCATAACAAACACTAACCTCAGTTTTCTGATAACTTGTGTGAGTGTCAACAAACTGCGATTTATGTGCCTCCCTTCCTTCAATCTCAGGCCAACGCTTCTTGTCTGAGAGGCACGCTCACTCCCAGCTAAGTCTACAAGATTCTGCGACATTTGGTTTCTTTTAGAAAAGCACATTTCAGCTGCTCCAAATCATAGTAACGATAAAGTAGGAGACATACCAAACTTGCAATGAAAGACTTGACACAGCCTGAACTTTCCTTGAGACGACTCTCGATGGTCTATCAATTAAAAGATTTACAGCAGAGAGTGAGATAAGTTAGAAAAGGTTACAAAACCGTACTGGAAAATTATCGAGTCACCTTAAAGGATGAATTAGAAAAGTGTAATATGTGTAGAATCCAAACAAGAGATTTAGCCTATTACTTCGTATGCAACAAAGCAGTATAGCTAATAAGTTCCTTTGTATCAACTTTTCTTGAAAAGGCCGGGCCAGATATAGATTCATACAACATAAACTCCTTAAGTGAACATTACCAGTCTTATAATCTGATGTGATCTTGAACTTTTATCATTTAGAGCTGTTTCTCCTACTTGTCTTTGAGCTGCAAAGTCAGAAATTTATGTGTTAGTTGAGTTGATTTCTGATATAAAGAGCAGTGTTAGGAGATGCAGTACATGACTATCAGCTCCAATCAACCGTAATTTTGAGCCCTATTCTCTAAAACAATACAAGTACAAGAACTGCTTTTTTGCTCAATGAGAAATACTACTACGTATTTTTTTTTAAAAGCATAAAAAGACACAATATTGCGCAGTGTCTCGAAGGTTTTGGTATATGACAAAGTAAGGTAATCGCATGTACGCAACTTTTATTTGTGTTAACACAGAGAGGCTATTTTCGGATTATACGTAACAAATCATGCCCTTAACTGCATCATTGACTGTGACTTCTTAATATAAGAAGAATGGGGAGGTTTATGAGTCACTTCAGCAAGGAAAGACTAGCTGAGTATAAGGTGTCCTCATTATCTCTTAAATAAATTGACAAAGCAAAGCGACTTTATACCTGATTTATTTCTTTGGGGACTAGGAACGACAATATGAAAGGAAAGAGACATAGCTTCATAGCTTACTTCAACATTTAGGCATAGATTATGCACCAATATGAGGAACCACATTAGATTAAACGAAAGCCAGACAGTAAACTTCGTTGCTAATCATCACGTAAGAGGAAAATGAATGTAAAAAAAAAAAAACCATTTAAGTGCGCTACAGTTTCGTACTTTCGTGTATTCAGACTCAGAAGCATATCTTGATTGACAATATTTCCTAGAGTATTGCGCTACAGTTAGAGAGTGAGATACAAACCTTCACAAACACCAATTAAGTGCTTCAAATGCTGACTGTCTTTAGCAACCTCTTCAGCAAGCTTTTCAACAATGGTTCCTTTCTGCAGCGGAAAAAAAATCTTCTTCTTCATATGAAGGTCACACATTTAAGTCCCGTAGTTGTATACTTTAATAAACAAATACCTCCGGGTCATCTAAAAGTCGAAGTGGACCAGAGCTACGATTTAGAAGGTCTACTACAGTCTCATTATAGATCTCCAACGCAGAAATCTTTAGTGCAAAATCCCTTTGACGATTCTGCAAACAACAAATGAGGGAAGACAAGCATTTAAATCAGCACCCTAAACCAATCTAGTCATATATGCTGCTATACATTCAGGTAATACATCAGCTTAAGATTCACATTGATCACTGTAATAACAAACACACATTTGCAAAAAAAGATTCACGACAATGAATCTCACATTTCTCATATGCTCATAGATGTCTTCGATCGCAAGTTCAGTAATCCCTCTCATGGTATATGTTTTGCCACTGCTAGTCTGCCCGTAAGCGAATATTGTTGCTGCAAAAAGTAACTCAAATGAAATACGGAGTATATAACATTGACTACATAAGTCTATCAATTAAAGAAAAAACAGTATTTATTCAGCTAAGTACATGTTTACCATTGATTCCAGTAAGAGCGGATAAAGCAACATCCTTGGCCCCTTCTTTATACACCTTTGCTGTCACACAAGTTTGACCGAACACTCTATCTGCCATAACAAAACAGTTTAGATGTCAAGATTACCCCCCTCAACATTAATGCTCAAATTGGACTGATAACCTCTCAATATGTGTGTAATTTACAAAAAAGAATCTGTCACATTTGGTTAGCCAAACAACTATTTTTAAGTGAGACAATATAATTCGCTTACTCCCGATTAATTCACGGACATACCAAAGGAAAATGGTGAAGAGGGCTTCTCATCCTTTGGATTCTTGAACACCACAGTATGATCATCAGGGCATTCCCATGAAACTAAATCATACAATGCACATTCCCTCGTACTCAATGGCCGCACTCGGACAGTCACCAGTATCTTCTCCTCCCGGACCTTAATGCCCCCAGGAGTTGTAGTATGAACGGTCCGGATCTTCGACAACGGGGTGACAGGTTCTCCCATTGTCATCCCCCACTTCCTACTGCATACAACCAATCATTTTCTCATACACGTATCAGGGGGTAATCAAACAGGCCCATTGTTTTACCAAATTTGATCAATTGGGTTCAAGAAATTAATCAAACCCTAATTAAATTTTACCAAATTTGAACTACCCATTAAAGAATTGCATCAATTTAAGAAGTCCGACATTCAATCTTTCACTAGTTTAAAAGGGCAAAATTAATTAATCAAACCCTAATATATTTTTTTCCCTAAATTTGAACTACCCATTAAAGAATTACAACAATTTAAGTCATTCTGACGTCTGACATTCAATCTTTCACTAGTTTAAAATGGCAAAATCAATTAATCATGAAAAGAACAATACTTTGATAATATTCATGGTAAATAATGAACTGGGTAAAACGGAATTTGAATGATAAATGATAATTGTACACATGGTATACCACGTCATCGTACACCAAACCAATGAGAATATCGGGTTCGACAACACGGCATCGTATTCGATTGTATTTACCGCAATTTAAGTCATGCAATCTTTAGCGATAGTAAATGGCAGAAATAGAAACTACAGAGTGATGATCAAGTACAGTATATATCAAGAAATGCCCAAGAAACTAATTTAAACATTAAAATATGGAATTAAAAAAGAATTTTGCATATATACATAGAATTTTAGGATAAAGAAAAGTTGCTAAAATTAAATCCAACAAAAATCACCTGAAAATTATGGGAAAAAAATGGGTTTTTTGGATTCTTGCTTTGCGGATTTGAAAGGAAAGAAAATGCTGAATTCTTGGATTTCCTTCCTAACAGAGGGTACAAAAATGGGGAGAAATTTGGGAAAGAAATAATAATTTTGGGATGTTTTTTGAGAAGAAATGTTTGGAAAAGGGGAGAAATTATGAAGGTTAACGGCTAGTTAGTACCCCTTTATGATGGTTTGGCGGTGGACGATCTGATTATGAGAGAATAATGTGATTTATTTTTGCAGTAAGTAAATGGACAGTATATTAATTTTCAAAAAAAAATGAAATTGTATACTCGGTTAAAATGCAAATTCACATTTAAGAAGCAATTGTGACCCAAAACTCGAATTCAGCAAATCCGATATTATTAGGCATGAAGTTCATTTACTCTGTATCAAATAGTGACTGTTAGTCTGTTACCCACAATGGCCACAAATAACTTGATATCAACCCACTCAAAAATGACTTGACTATCAAAGTGGCTTCAGTGTAGTGGAGCGCGCAGCGCGGGAGTGCCTTAAAGCGTTGCAATATGGCAACGAATTGAGAGGTCCCGGGTTCGACAACCTACACGAGAGTGTTGCGGTATTACCTCCCATCAAGGCCAACCTTGATGATTTACCTAGTCCCCGGGCTTGCAGGGTGTTCGGGTGTTCCCTTGGGTCACCAAAAAAATAAAAAATGACTCGACTTTCTAAAATGATCTGAATCAACCCGATCAAACCCAAAATCTACCCATAACTATTTGACGTGTTTCACTGATTTAGTTAGGGGGTAGTTAGTGGACCAGGCAAATTGAACCGGCCTGACACCCAACCCGAACCCAATATTACCCGACACGAATGTTTATTATTGCACACTAGTTATTACAGTATTATAAATAACTTAATTATAGTGGACCTAAAAATGATCCAATCCGAACTCTTCCAAATCAGAAATTGACCTGACCCGATCCGAACCCGGCCAGTTGACCCGTTTGCTAAGTCTACTAGTCGAGTAGACCAAGCAAAATTTACCCAACTCGAATTACCAGGCCCGTACCAGACCCGACACTCGAACTCAAGACTCGAGTTTGACTCGAACCCAAATTGATCCATCCCAATATAATTATCCCAACCCAAATATTTATGGTTACACACCAATTATTTCCATAAATAACTTGATAGTTGGCAGTCCCGAAAAAAACACCGAACCCAAAATGACCGATCCGAACTAACCCGAACTCTCTTGCAAAATTGATCATTTTTTTTAAATGTCCCCTCCTTTTTTTTAATTTTCAGTTACACTGATTGACCTACCTTTAAACCCACCATCATGCTCATCAAGTCATCATTCATCAAACAATCCAATTAAGAATCCATTATTTATATTTTAGACCATCATATTATTTGTCTGATACCGAACACATGTTCCAGTAGTTATATTTTAACGAAAAATTGAAGACGGAGATAACTGTGTTATGTAGTAGTTTCTCCCGGTTATTTGTTGTCCTATTTCATTTTGGGTGTATCAGTCAATTGTTGTCATTTCTATTTTAAGCATGCATCTGATGAGTAATTTGATCTTTACACTCAATTTGGTCAACTTGTCATTTTGTAATTGATTATCTCCTCTTTCCGTGATCTTTGTGCCAAAACCAAATAACAACAATTGACCGAGACGCAGAGAGTATGGAGTACTTATTTTGCACTATACACAACATTATAAGTGAGCATCATCAAACATTAGCAAAAACAACTCACACCTCACAAGCACCACTATTTGATCACAATCTGCAACCTAATCATGGATCTAACTTCTTGCTTAATTTCACTAATCCTCTTCTCCCTTAAAATATTAACCCTACACAAATTACTGTCCAAACCAACACAAAAATTACCTCCAGGACCTCCAAAATTACCCCTAGTAGGAAACCTTCACCAACTAGCGGCGAAAAACACCCTTCCACACCATCGACTAGCTCAGCTGGCAAAGTCATACGGGCCAATCATGATGCTACAACTAGGCCAAGTCCCGACCGTCATCATTTCCTCGGCCCATGTGGCTAAGGAGGTACTCAAGGCCCATGATGCCGTGTTATGTAGCAAACCCATATTGATGGTGCCAAAAGTTTTGTACTATGACTCTTCCGACTAGGGATGGCAATGGATCGGGTTGGATCAGGTTTCGCAATATCCAAACCCGATCCACTAACTTAGTGGATCACCGATTCATATCTAAACCCGATCCATATCCAAAATTTTAAAATCCATACCCAATCCATTATGCTTTTTCCGTATCCATACCTGCTCCAAATCCATACCCGATCCACCATATAATCCAAAACCCGATCCAAAAGTTGATTTGACTATATAAAAAATTTATTTTATATGACAAAATTGAATTTCAAGTACAATAAAGTTTAAATTTTCAAAAATATTTGAATGGATCGGGTTCGGGTTCGGGTTTGAATGGATCTCGTGTGGGTTTGGTTCGGGTTTTCCAATAGTGGATTTGGATATGGATTTTTAAATAGTGGATCGGGTATGGGTTATTATGAGGTGGGTTTGGATCGGATTTTTTCCTTCGGATCGGTTCGGTTTCGGTTCGGTTTGGCCCATAATTGCCATCCCTATTTCCGACATTGCCCTTACCCCCTATGGAGAGTATTGGCGACAAGTTCGGAAGATCGCTACGCTTGAGCTCTTTACGACGAAACGAGTGAGCTCGTTTCGGTCTATTAGAGATGAGGAGGTTGATGATTTTGTCAATGCCATTGCTACTCAAGCTGGATCAGCGGTTAATCTTAGTCAAAAAATATTTGCTCTCATGTTTGATATTACCTCAATGTATATGTACTTAATCGTTGCTCTCATGTTATACTTCTACGTTTTTTTTATAATATTTATATGAAATTGGAAAAGTGTAATTAGAAGAATTTTATGAGAAATGTTGATATTATAGGGTCAGTATTAATTTATTTCATTCTTAGAGTATGGATTGAGGATTGGATCATTATGAGACCATTAGTTATTGAAAGGCCCAACCCTGCCACCGACGCGCAAATATAGTTTATATAGTGTCAATCACGATAACGTTTGTAATAGATATTTTAGTCAAAAATAAATAAATGATTGAAATAAAGGGATTACGGTGATAACGACGTGTTTCACCAAATATGCAGAAAATTTCTCAGATATAACATCATACAATCATGCCACTGGTCTGCAAATGAACTCCTTGAAATCTAACATCTATTTCAATGGGGTGCCTTCTTGGATTAAAGCTGATATTATGCTAGTCTCTGGATTTGTGGAGGGCTCTCTGCCTTTCAAATACTTGGGAGTTCCCATCTCTGCTGGCAGGTTGAATATTAGAAATTGTTCAGTTTTGATTGAAAAAGTTACTGAAAGGATCAGAGGGTATGCTGCTAGGAAATTATCTTACTCTGGCAG
>JAGPOY010003356.1:0-13301 GCA_018983105.1 Silene uniflora
TCATTGATGTGCACACCTCTTCTGGCTTGAGAGACCAGAAGACGACCTCTAGGCGTAATCACCTTCTCACGGGTGATTACTCATCGCTCATAATCAACAACTCAATAGATATATCAACATACAATCACATATGCACATTACGAGAGAATCTTACGCAAACCACAGTAATACTGAGTAGGATAACCTACCTTATTCGCAAATCTTCGCAATAACAATAATAATCCTAACCGCAGAAATCTTGTTCTACGAACTCGTCACCTAAACATGCAATAATATAATTAAGATCTATTCTAACTAACTCTAACTATGAGAATTAGGGTTTACTAGCGATAGGAATGAATTAGAGGTATTAGATCTTTACTTACCGCAGATCTGGATCCGAATCTTCGAGAATTGGACAACGGTATTCAAGGAAAAGCTTATTGTGTTCTTTCTCTTCAAAATAGGGTTTTAGAATTGTAAAAACTGATTATGAAAGTTAACTTTTCCTTTTATACTAATTTACCAAAAACCGGAAATTCGTATCTGCAGACCGTCGGCTCGGTCGAGCTACATCTGGCTCGACCGAGATACTCTGAGCTCGGTCGAGTCAAAGTGACTCGGCCGACTGAAATCGTTCCAGGAACTTTTGAAACTAGACAACTCGTAAAATTTCTCTAAGTGTCGGGTGGCTCGGTCGAGCTACTTCTAGCTCGGCCGAGATACTTATGCTCGTAAAATCCTTAGTGTTACAGGAGTCGCCACCAAGCATCATAGGGTGCTTGAACACCGTTCGAATCAACTTTGTACCTTGATTAAACAAAGCACAAAGTAGCGGTTTGGCATAGATACTACAGATAAAGACTCGTTCCTCTTAACATCTAATTTCTAGACTGACTCTCGTTTGTCATGAATACGGGCATCCACTATCCATAAATACGAGTAAGGGATACTGTTTGAAAGAAATGTGGATTTGAAAGAAAGATGGAATAATTGTAATGTTTTTAGAAGGATTGAATATTTGAAAGGGATAATGAATAAATTCGAATTATGCAAATAACGACTAACCCCGATTCATATATGTATTTAAAAAGGGAGAAAGGGTCAGTGGTTTCGCTGTTGCCGACAGCCTATTGAAGCGCGGGCTATGGTGCGTTAACCAGGCTAGGCCTGGACAGCGAGGAACAAGAAAGGAGCAGGGGAAGAGCAAAAAAAAAAAGGCGCATGGCACATTGCACACTCTAAAAGAGGCGCGGGGTTCCTTGCCTGTTTTCCAAGTTGTTTCCAGAAAAAAGGAAATTTAAATAATTTAATTCAATCCTTCAATCGAAATGAAAGATGCTTGTGGATGCAAATATATTTCTTCTAAGTGATAAACGACGTCATCTAGGTGATTAGGAGTATTATTGTTGATTTTATGTTGATTGGTGCGAATTAATTTACGGCATTAGTGATACTACTTTATTATTATGTAACTAATTATGTTTCCCTTGAAATTCACGGGACATTTTTGTTTAGTGGCATTTGTGATGGTGTAATTACATTTTCATTAGTGCGTAATTTTCTCATGTGTTGTTGAGTTGTAAATGGATATTATGCCTTCGATCTTCCATTTTGTATTGTATAAATGTCCAAGGGGTCTTAGTTGTGTGTACATTTTTTTAAGTACTCTAGTCACGAGAAAAAGAATTTGATTTTCGATCCCGCAAAAATAGAAAACCCAACCTTAAGTGATTTTTCTCTAAAATGGAGGGAACAAATGCTATCAGACATAATCAATTTCAATAGTCTCTCAAATGTTGATAAACTCGGGTCGAATTTGTCAAGTAGGTGAAACTTGAAAACCGATTTGCGCATTTCGAACACCCTAATATTGTAGGTAATACATATCTAAAGGGGCATCTCTAGCTTGATGCATTCGCTTTTTACCAGTGGTCAACATTTTAAGCAATGTCGTTGTGAAATACAGAAACTTATACTAACGATCGTCGAGCTGCAAGTTATTAGTCAGTTACTTGTATGTTATACGATATCGTACATACAAAAAAAAAGGAAAAAAGAACTTCTTGTCAAACTCTACCATAGTCATAATATCATATATCTAGATTTTTAGGAACTTTGTTTTGAAAATGAATCATTTCCATTTTCTCTCACAATCTATCCATTTAAATAATAATTACCTCTTTCACTCCCAGTTTTCATTTATTTTTATGCATATATTTAGAACCGTTAGATGTTGCCAAAATACCATCCAGACCATTAATAGGAACTTGCCTCTCCATTTCTTTTTAGGAAATGGAGAGAAATTGGGCTCCTTTTTTGTACCATTTCTATTGATAATAGACAGTTCATTAAATTATTTAAACTCATTCCCGCTACATCTTCAAGAAATAAAGAAATAAAAAAAAAAAAAACATAGTAGTAGTAACTTCTACGAAAAAAAAGAGCGTAGATGTCACTTACCATTTTTTATACTCCCTCCGTCTTGGTCATTTGTTATTTATTGTATTTGGCACAAAGACCAAGAAAATGCAAGTGAATGTCTAACAAAGAACTCCCTCCATATTTTTATATATCACGTTGAAGGAAAAATCACAGTTTTTAAGAAAACTCTTTAGAGAGTACTACTCATCATTATGATTAATTAATAAGGAGTAATTAATGCATTGGGAATACCATCTCTGCACTCCTACCTTCCTATCTCTACACTATTACTGGGTAATATTCCCACTGCAAAAAAAAAAAAAGAGATCCTCTGCCTCTTCATCTCCATTAAATCAAGTAAGGAATGAATTCTTTTTGCGCCAAATTTTTGATGAAATTACTAAAACGAAAATTTAAATTGGAGCCAAAATTTAAGCTTGAATTGAAAAATCCTGCCATGAGATTCTCTATATATTGTTTTCCCCATCTTCAATCACTACCCAATTTCAATCACCACCAAATAAAATGGGAACTCCATTATTTGACCTCAATCAGTTACCCTACGATGAAGAAATTGAAGAGGCTAGAGGTGATATTACTCTGTTCATTCATTCTCATTCAACAAATAACATAGTTCTTGATATGGGTCGGGACGACGAAGCAAGATACAGATATTGGGATCTGAATTTTGAGCAAGCCGATGAGTTCGCTGACGATAATAACCAGGAAGAAGGTGGTGATGACTTTGACGAAGATGATGATGAAACACAAGAAGAAAATAATTCTACCCATGCTAATGAATCTGGTATGCGTGTATACTGAAATTGCAGCAATTACGGATATTTGTAAGTCATAAAGAGCGTGAATATATCAAGCTCTTTTGTATACTGAATTTCTACCCATCTTTGTTGCGTAGGTGGTGCTAGGCGGAGAAGACTTGTCCTAAGAGATGAAGAAAGAACAAAAGTATACCAAGCTCTCTTAGACAGAAGTCATGGAGAAAAATTGAAAAGGCAAACGACTACCGAAGTTGCTAACATATTTTCGGTTCCTATACGTACAGTTCGACGAATTTGGAAGCTTGGAAGAAATAATGGGGGTGATGTTAAAAGTATGGAAAAGAAAAGGCGTGGTCATCCAAAACTTCAAGTTGATATTACTCGTCGTAGGGACATCCCTTTAACTCAAAGAACAACATTAGCTTCATTATCAGAGGGATTGGGTGTTAGTAACACTGTTTTATATAGACTCATTAAGGAGGGTCTTATACGCCGCCATTCTAACACTCTCAAACTCCATTTGAAAGATGAGCACAAAAAAGCTCGTTTACAATTTTGTTTATCTATGTTAGACCAAACTTGTATGCCTAATGAGACAAAATTTGATGGTATTTGTTGGAGTATGTGTCCTCAACAATAGTGCGATCACATAATTATTGTGCGATCACATAATTAATTAAATCTCGCAGTAAGAATACGAAAGGGATGTTTTATTTATATAGTCAACTGATCAACATTAATCGGTAATGATTGACTAACTAGAGTTTGACATTACTGTCGTTTGACGGTGGTGGTCAGTTGATCCCTTTAGGTCACACCTATAGGACGATTCCCAAACCGTGCAGTTAATTAATTATATGTCGATACAGATTAATTAATTCCTTAAAATAGAACAAGTTTATATTATAAGTGAAATTATTATATCTTATTGTAATGAGATTAAATAAGATTCAATTTTGTAATTTAAGTGTTATAAATTACGAAATTGATTCATGTTTATGAAACATACAATATTGGAATGACGAGTTAAAAATAATTACAATATGTTGTGAATTATACTAACTGATATTAAAATGACCCGTTTTACATATACAAAAATTGTGAATTATTTGTCAACTTGATAAATGCGATTTATTGTGATATTTAACTTGTTAAATATACGTCTATGTGACTTGTGACTTATTACTCACAACATGTCACACATTATACATTTGACAAATTATAAAATGTAAAATGGACACCCATTTTACCATAGGTGTCGGTTTTGGGTAAGGGTGGGTAATGGGTGGTTTAACTCTTAAACACGTCATTAATTGATGTCCCCTAATTGTTTTACACAAGACATTGAGAATGCAATTGTGAGAGCATGCTTCTCTTTTTTCTACCACCCCACCCGACACCCTATATACTCACATACATGAGATTGTCTCATTGTTAATTCATTCCACTCATCTCTCTAAAATGAGGGTTTTTCACAGATGAGAAAGAAATTGTTCTAAGATCTAATATAATTCCTAAAATTATTAGAGTAGTAATAATAATATTATTAGATCAAATTTTAAGGTTACTAATATATATACCTATTTAGTATATAATATTAGCGGTATTGGGTAAGTCTTGGGTGCAATCGAAAGGAGGATTTCTACACTTGAAATCTAGGGTTTGGAGGATCATCCCCATCTTATTAGCTCAAGAACAAGCAAGGGTAGGAGACCTTTGCTTGTGCCCAACGTGCCGTTTTCGCAATGTAAGAGAAATCGGTTTTTTCTCTATCTTTTATTGTTGCATGTACTAGATCCACTCTTATATTGTTTAAATGAGTTAAATAAAATATTTTAGAGATGTCTAAAATATGGTATATGAACCCTACAATTGGTATTAGAGCATTAGGATGCTACATGCAAATCGTTTATGGTTTTTACGAGTTATTTGATGACTAAAATAAAACCGAAATTTGTGTTAATATGAGATAAAACACGAAATAATTTATGCATGAATACCTTCTGGTCCTAAAATATTTTTAGGTCATTAAAAATGATTTATGGAATTTCTTGTTTCATTATAATGTATTTTGGTATAAAAATGTCGATTTATGAGATAAAATGCAATTTTATAACTAAAAATACTTAAAATTCATCTCTGACCGTGATTTATTATTATGATCTCATATATATATTTTACTTATTGTATGTAAAATTTTGTGCAAAATAGAGCTATTTTGCATGATTTATGATTTAAATGAGATAAAATGAAATTAAAAGAGGTAATTAGGTTAAAAATGGCTAAACTTTGAGTCAGGCCACAAAATTTTAATATGTTGTCATATGCACTATTTAATCACTGTGTATAAAATTTGAGATGAATTTGATTCGTCTAGCATGATTTATGAATTTTTAGAGTAAAAATGTCATAATTAATGACTATTTTGGCAAACAAAGCTATAAATGAGTTGCATGGTTTGAGATAAATGTTTAAAGTTGCTATTATATCCCAATTATCAGATTTAAAGTTGAAAAATTGTTATGATTAATTTTTGCATGCTTTAAGTGTTTTATTTGATAAAACTAATAAATAGCAACCATGCCTTCTTGGAAAAATTTCGAAATTTTTAACCTAAGTTTGAACATTATGAGTGTCATGGAAATTTTCCAGAATGTTCAAGTAAGTAAAATTCAAATTTTAAAATTAGTGTAATTTAATTTGAATAAATATCATATAAGATTATGATATAAGGTCACATAATAAAAATGAACTATAAAACAAGTTGAATTATAGTCAAAGGTTGAGTGATGACTAACTTTTGAGACCTAAGCATGTTAGGATAATTAACTTGGACTAAAATTTGATTTTAGTATTTTTTTGCGGTTTTAATAAGTTAAAATCGCGCATTTTCATAAAACCGGAACAATATTACGATAAATGTTAGAAGGGGCGATTTGGCACATAAATTGGCATGTTAGGAGCATATTATTATGTTGCATATTTCATTGTTGAATGTCGTATTTTATTATGTAATTTTTGAATTATGTAATTTGTCTTAGTATGGCCTTAGTTTTTAATCGATATTGCCCGAAATGAATGAGAATATTGATTCGGTTGTAATTTTTGTGATCTCGTATCACCGTTTTGTAATTTAATAGATTTAAATTTTATTACAAATGTATAATAGGAATAACTTTGTATTTTATTATTTGTAATCTTGGCGAATCCTAAAGACGGTGGCCATCGGAAAGGCGAGACGGTGTTTTCCAAGAGGCGTGTCACATGGAATTCAAGGGACCAAAGGAGTTGGTTTCCGAATACGTAATAGATTATTAGATTTTCTATTTTAGGAACACTTTTTCTTTTTGTCGCCCGAATTTTACTAATATCGCCCGAGTAATTTACGAAATTACCCTTCTAAAATTAAACAATCACGAAATTGCCATTCTACACCAAACAATAACACTTCAAAGAAAACAAAGTAAACGATATTACCACCGTAATTCTCAAATCCTTCTAATACCACACTTCTCAAATTCACGCTTTTTTTACCGTTTGCCATTTGCGACGCATGACAACGAAACTGTTGTGAACCTCGCACGACACACCAGCGGAATTGTCGTTTTGCTCGCACGATAACATACAAGTGATGTTTTATTGCTGTCTTGGTTGCACGAAGACGCCACTACTGTTGTCGACTTATCTGCGTAGGAGATGGTTCCCCATTGTTGTAGTATCGTATTTCTTTGACCGAAGTTGAATTGGCTGTTTCATATTACTTGAATGAAGCTTTAGTGTACATACATACATATCTTGAATTGAATGATCAGGGCTGTGATTCATATTGCTTGTTGTCTCGATATTGCTTTGCCTTTATTTTTTATTATGATGTTTATGATGATGGGTGTGTCTGTGTGATGAACTGATGATGACGATTAACAAAAGTTAAAAACGAAAAATAATGAAATAATATAATCAAACGAACGAAGGTAGGGTTTCACGTCAATCACACGACATCACCACGGCCTTATCGTGCAAACTAAACGACCACACCGTCGACTGATCGTGTAACTAAGACGACCACATCGTGATATGCTCGTGTCAATCACACGTCACAACTCACAACCATGATTTGATCGTATCAATCACATGATTGCACCGTGGTTGTCTCGTTTAAATTGCACGAATTGGATGAATCGAGAACTTTACATGAAGGCTCCATGGATTTCTCATGTAACACGCACGATCAGGTTCGCCACCTCTTCGGTCACTGGAGGGGAGCGGTGCCGGCAAGCCTGTCCAAAGTTCCGTCCAAAAGTTCAATTAAAGGCCAGAATTTTACGGCCCTTATAGTCCATCCACATGAACCATAAACTTGCTAATGAAGAACGAATATTTAAGAAAAGGTACTGTAACACCCTCATTTATCCAAGAACCTTTACTAGGCATTCCTAAATAAATGAGACTGTTACCATCTCGGTTTCCCGAGGTAGTGAATACAAAGATACAAAAACCCAAAGTACTTTAATTAACTTTAAGTGAATAACTGCTTTACAAAACCGTTCAAACAAAAACTAGAAACGAATAAGTTACAACCTCGCAGCGGAAATAAAACTTATGAAATTAAATGTGGTAAACTAATTAAGTCAGCTAGACATCTAAGCCATCATCCACTTCTCACATAATCCATGCTCCCGACTCAACTGTCTCAAGCATCTGAAATATAATCTGCTCCCCAACAATGGTTCATCACAGGTGTTTAACGAATACACGGTCAGCATGAGTTGAGTAGGATAATCAAACCGGTATATAAAACAACATTATAAATATAACAATCCAACAATTAATTATTAATTATAATTAATATGCCATGCCATGATCGATCAACCATCTCAAATCTCAACCCGAAACTCCCGTCATCCCGCCAATCCCTGGCCGGGGTATTCACACATTATCCACCAGAGACTAAGCCTGGGGCCTTCCAAATCAATACTCACGTTATCCACCAGAGACTAAGCCTGGGGCCTTCCAAATCATACTCACGTTATCCACCAGAGACTAAGCCTGAGGCCTTCCAATTTCTCAACTCATTTCCGATAACTCAATAATATATAATACTCAACTCGAATGATCAACAAACAATAAGATATTCAATCAATGATAGCTCAACCAATCAACCAATAACAAATACGATAAATAAGACAACATATTACGCTGGGTAGGATTATCCTACCTGTAGCAATCCAATTACACAAGCAATCCAATAAATCACTCAAAATACTCCTCCGTAAGAAACCGTCACCTAGCAGCAATTATAAATTATCCAACATTACTTATTTATACATTTAATTAAAACTTCACAATATATTTATTAATTACATTTCTTATTTAAACTATACGATTTATTATTTATAATTATAACATTACGATGAATTAAACCCGTCTATACAAAACCCACAAACAATCGCCGGTCGCTTGCTCTCGGCCAAACAACTCGCCACATGACACCCCTGCCTCACCGTGGCTGACTACCCAACACCACGGTGAGCCTATACAGCCACTAGTCCAACCGTCGAGCCCAACCACCTTGCGATAACACCCACAGTCAGACCCCTTGCTTACGATTTTAAGACTAACGAACAATCACAACCTCACAGCCACCGTGTCTTAAGGCAATATCCACGACCACCACAACCATCCATACCACCTCCGGTCACCACCATTGTCACCATTGACGCACTTTGATTCCAGGGGTAGTCTCCTTTACCCGGTGCGTCAATAAACGAAGATGTGGTTTTCGTCTTAAGATGGTCTCACACAAACCCACCTTAATCCCTGTTTTTCAATCTCCGGCAACCACCACCACAATCCGTCACCTTAAGCCGCCACGACACCTCCAATAGGGTCGCCCTAACAACCACAAGCCAACCCATCCATACCCAAGTCAATTCGGGTCTGAATAAGGGTCCAATTAACCCGAATAAACAACAAACACGACCCTCCCCTGTTTTTATGCGAAACCCAGCAACCACCGCGCAACCGCCACCAGTGACCAACCCTAATCACCCCCATGATGGTCGCCTACCCTCCAGGTATCTTCCTAACCCGACCCAGGTCTGTCACGACTGAACACGGGTTCAAAACACCCTATAAACCGTATAAACACAACACCCATAACCACCACATGAAACCCCTTCGAATACCCTACTCCCGTCGGTCAAAGGTAGTCAACGATGAATCGTGGTCAATCTGGTGTCCCACGGTCACCACGGTGTCTTTGGTTCGTCCTATGATAGACTAGGTCAAGAGATAAAGCGGTGTAAAGAGTGTACATGAGACGGTCTTACCTTGCTTGTGAATGTCGATGTCGAGCTGTGTGAATCGTACGTCAAACCTTATTTCTCCTCCTCCACAACTCCTTAGGTCGAGATAAAGGTTGTGTAGGGTTTCTAGGTCCCCTTATATAGTCTAGGTTAAGTAGTTTCCGACTCGGATTAAGAAACCCGCTCTTATTCTAGTTAGGAAATACTTTACTTAATTAATTCCCAACTCACAAACTAATCAACCCGTCTTTACTCGAATTACTATCCGGCCTTAAGCCGTGTCACACACCCCAATGTGCTTCCCTTCTTACTATTTAATTAATTTAATTTACCTTTCTCGTCTTATTTGCAATTACCATTGTAAAATACCATTAATTAATTATTCGAATTACGTAAATTATTCGTATAAAGACTTATGAAATTACGGGGCATTACAGGTACGATCAGATTAATTGATTTACTTCGTTTATTGCGTGTGAACGGCCGTGTTCATAGTCAAAGTTATGAAATTTAATTATTTAATTATTATTAAGTTTTGAGGCTAATAAGGGAGGAGATAGAATTGGAAAGTCAAAAGATAAGATATAAGGGTAGAATTGGAAAGTCAATGCAAAATTCGGGCGATACCAAGTAAAACACGGGCGACAAAAAGTAGCTCCCTTTAGGAAAGGCCATACTAGGAATTTTGTTTTTATTGTTTTACGTTTTAATATGTTACATGCATTGCCAAATCGCCATAACCACACATGCATATCATATCGAGTCTTCGACCGTGTCTATTATAATTATCGATAATTCAATCTTTTAGCTCACTTGAAATTTGATAGATAATAAATTGACAAGACCTTTACATTTCAAAATTGAGACTTAGCCTTACCAAAAAGTAGAAACCCATGACCCCCGGTTTCATGAAGAGTACAATACGATTTATCGGGGCACTTTGATTGACGTCGGCTAAGTGGGGTAATAAATGGTTATTACACTTCGAAATTTGGTCGATCTCAACGAAAGTATTAGCGACCGTAGTCGAAACAAGTTCGGGCTAGAGATGAAATTAGCGTAATATCATCGACCAAGAATTATAATGGTAGAATCGGTTAAAAGTAATTAACCCACCGAGTTATATTAAGGGAAGTATAGAGGGCCCGTTGGCTCACATGAAAATTAATATGAATTTCGGATCTTGGAATCATTTGTTATAGTTGGGTAAAAGTCACTATACAAATCCTTATAACTTGTTTTAAATATATTTACAAGTTTAATTAAAACGATAAATGTTTATTTTCCCACTAGTTCGTTGTTTTATTATTGTTCTATATCTATACTTCAATTTATATACGATACCATTTCGATTACTAATTCTCCGTTAAAACACCATTGCAAAAGACAAAGTTGCTTTTTCCTTCTAATCCTCGTATTAAAATTGTAATGATCTCTTGTGAAGAGTATAGATAGAAGTCATTCAAAAGAGTTTTTGATTCTTGGCTATAATATCTACTTACAACAAACGATTCTTTATTAGTATAGCTCACGGTAGGGGCGTTTTTGGCGTGGGTGCAGGGGGTGCATCTGCATCCCCTGTCCCGAAAAATAATTATAATATTTTTTAGTAAAGGAGCACATTAGTTATGTGGGTCTAGTGGTTATTACGACTATTTCCTTCTTAAGAGGTCACGGGTTCTATCCTTGTATTGAACAATTTTTATTTAATGTTGATACATTTTATCCAACTAAACAATATTTTTTTTCATATAACTCGATATTTCATTGTTAAAAATTTTTACGCACCCCCGTCCACTGAATCCTGGAACCGCCCATGGCTCACGGGATAGTTTCTCATGCACTTAATTTTCTTAAGTACATGGAAACGCTAGATCCAATTGGTGATTAGATTTGTCAGAAATCATAATTGACCAAATACAGCAATCACTTTAATAAAAGTTTTACCTTATTATGGCGTAAACTACGAATAATTTGAAGAGTAGCCTTCGTCGGATTCAAATTTGCTTGCATAAGCAAAGATTCATTGAAGTGAGTGGGAGCATTATCATAATTGTTAAGAATAAGACGAGGTTCAATAAGGAAGGAAAATTTGGATAATATAAGACAAGGTAATGGTAAAGTTATTGGGAATAACAACGCTAAACCTAAGATATCAATCCCGACCGATAATGTTTCCATTTTAGAAGTGTTGGACACTAAAATAGAAACTACCCCAAATTATTAGAGAATAAACTAGTTAGTTGTGGGACACCTAAGACCACCTTCTTCTTTAAACATCTATTTGATTGACATTAAATTTTGCTAAGTACCTTCGTCAATATTATGATACCAGTGGTGGTTCTTATCATTGTGTTTGATACATGAAATGATAATAATATGACGAATAGCATTGAATAATGTCGACCTACACAAAACGATGAAACTAGAGTAGTTGTCATTATGAGACATGTAGATGTCACTGTGTACTTAATCTAGTTTTAATTTAGAGTTGTACCTTAATTAAGATTATTATGTACACAAGCTCTAAATGAGAATATAATTTATAAAGTTTGTGTTTAAACACAAAAGGAGGTTTCACTTTTGTGATTACAAGTATTGTATCCTCATATACCATGATTTGGACTATGGCTAGCCCATATAAATTAAAGGAAATTATATTCTAAACAAAACTAGAATGATAGATCATATAGATTATGAACGGCTTAAATAGGTAACCCCGATCAAATCTTAATTCTGGAATGATAGACGCATTGAGTCACTAGAGTTAGAACTCTTGAAACAATTAGATTGATAATCTTGTGGTAAATGCGTATCTTGTATTCAAAGAAAGATGTCTCGTCCTCTTTTATAGAAAAGAAGATCGAGCATGTAAAATCATTGATCCAGAGAGGTTAATCACACTTCTTTTCTCTTACCAACGATTTAGGTTGACACGAATGTGTTCACTTAATAAGGTATAAAGAGAAATCCTTGAAGAAGTTCAAAGAGTTTCAACATGAAGTATATTAACCAAAAGATTATAAGATCAAGACTCACGATAAGTCGTGATGGGAATATCTAAAGTGATGACTTTGATTCACACCAAAGTAAGTGTGATATAGTATCACACAGTTAATTTATCATAGCCTCCATTATGGGATAATAAGAAGAAATCAAACCCTATTCGATATGGTTTAGACTTTATCAAGTAACTTTGAGTTACTTGATTTTACTTTGGGGATTTGATCATTTTTGTCTACTATTTTTTTTTCCGCTAAATCAATCACATTTGAACAATCAAGTTTACTTCATATGAGATATGAAAAAGAAGAGTATCATGTTTGTAAGTTTTTCAAAAGAAACAAGTGCTTTTTGTCCTACATAAAATCACGAGAGCAAAGAGTTTGTGGCTCGTGAAACTGTCTTTCTAGAATAAGGGTTTATTTCTAGAAGACAGAGTGGGAGAAAATGTTCAAGAGCCACAAAATGCATTTAGACGCTGTTCCTTTAAAACCTATGAGATAAGGTTGAACTCATATCTTATTGAATATGATGAATTCATGTTACTTTTAGAAAGTAAAGAACCTATAACTTATAAAGAGACTGTTCTAAGTCACAACTCGACATAATGGCTTGAAGCCATGAAGTCCGAATTAAATTCCAAGGTGATATTGTCGAATTTACTTGAAGAAGTTTATTTCTTCAATATAATTGACTTGAGAGAATTTAAAAATATTGCTAGATTGGTGGCAAAGGGTTTGCACTAATGCTTAGGCCTATTCGGATCCTCTTAGCGATTGCATTTCATGAGCAATGAAATTTGTCAAATAGA
>JAGPOY010003357.1:0-13300 GCA_018983105.1 Silene uniflora
ATCAACATGAATACATGATATACGTAAGACGAAAAAACTACAAATCTATTTAAACTCTACTATCTTACATTATTAAGTCATGTTTTTGTAGGCGATGCTCTTGAACAGTCTATTGCTTTTAGTATTGGAAAAATAGTCTATCATCCGAAGAGATCATCGTTAGTGTCATTGTTCGTGGTCGATTTTTTTGTAAGGTAAGATGGTTATTGTGCATGCGAATATGATCATAAATCGCACCGATGAGATTTAATTGTGTTGATATTATCCACATCTACAATTACATAACTATTTTTGAATATCATGCTATGCCAAGGAAATTTACAAGTAGCCTCATTAAGAATTTGAGTAAAATTTATCTGGGTTCATTTCAATAATAGGATAAATAAGAACTTTGTATCGGCTCTATCAAAGAACATCTACTATGATAACTATGACCGTTCGCCATGTTTTGCTAACCTCCTACTAATTCTTCTGATAGAGCTCCTTTTGTTGCTAACAAAAGTTGTAAGCTCCTTGCCGTTGCTAAACATATTTATTTGGTTGAGAAGGTAAAGGTACATGGTGGAGGGAGATTGTAATACAACTTATGTTCATTGTGAAAGAATAGGGCCTGAGTTATTTAAACATAATTTTTAGAACGTGTGTATAATATGTTCATTTAATAGTATTCCCTCCGTCTCGATCAATCGTTTACACTTGCCTTATTTTCACACACAATATTAAGCAAGTGTGAACTATTCATCGGGGCAAAGAGTGTAGTAATTTAACTGGAAAAATGTTTACCCAACAATTACTACAACACAAGTTTATGTAGTCTTTATACTTTTACGGGTTTTCGGAGATACCTATTATTTGAACACAATCGATTCAACAAAGCATATAAATTGATCAATAATGATGGAAAACACAAGACATAACCCGAAAATATATGTAACGAACAATCAATACGCGATTTGAGATAGATCTTTCTTAAAAGTTGTAATCAACAAGTAAAATTAATGATAAATCCGAGCGTATCTACTACATTAGTAAAAAAAAGCTTTTCAGTTTAGCTTAAGAGATAATAAATGGGCCTAAAAGTGGACGTCGTCGAAAAATGGTCGAGTTAGAATAGTCATTTTCTAAATAACAACCGTTTAGAAGCATTTTCCTTTGAATAAGAAGCATGGCAACATTCGTTAAGCGTCTTAAGCATAATCGTATAATTTACCTATCTATCAGAACAATCAATGTCCTACTCTTTTCTAATACGTACTCCCTCTAATAAATGTGATACAAGTAAAATAGTTTTGAGATTAAAAGAAAGTATTTGACGATTGCTCATTTCTCTTAATAATGTATTAAATTATTGTTGTAAGTTGATGATGCGGGCCATTTTAAACCAAATTAATTTTAAAACGTGTTATTTAATGATTGTTTAGTTTAAAACTCAATCAAGATTGGGTCATTATCAAATCTAATATTGTTATAGTGGACAATTTGACTTAAACATGTAAAGATAATTGTTCCAAATAAGAATCATTTCCGCAAAGTTAACGTCATGAGATTGACTTTGACGCCACTATTAAGATATGATTCGGGCAATGTGTGGGCATGAAATCTAATACTGGATACGGGATTGACAAAAAAAAGCTATACATCAAAGAAAATATGATCTACAAACAATTTTCCTATGGTGGACTAACTGGATATTTTATATACCCCATAAATCAATCAAAAATATAGAATACACATAATACCAAGGTTTTATTTTTGAAAATATTGCTTATATAGACGCTGGTAATATAAAGATTTCTTTCTATACAACTTCTTCCCGATTTAACAAAGCATGGATGTTTGAGTTTTGTCTATTTCTTTATGTTATAAGCCTTACGGGAGTGATCTTACCAAAAATTATCTTATTTTTCTTCATTAATGGTTATATTTAGCTCATAAGTGTATTATTACATAAGTTAATTATAATTTTTTTTTTCTTTTGGTTAAGTTAATTGTAATTCTTCATAATTACAAATTATATTTGTTACTTTTTTTTAGACATACATAAATGTTTTTTTATTTCTTTTAGGTATATATTTGTTATAATTAAAATGATTTCAAAGCAACAATCTCGATCAAGAAAAATATTGAGAAATTATTTCTTGATATATATATATAAAGAAAATTGGGTTGAAACGATGTGGATCGCGCCACGTGTCAACCCAACCTTAAATGCATGCATTAATTACAGCTGAATATTAAATATAAACATAATAAATGTTGCATAAATCCCAGCAAAGTATTAATTAGAGTTTAATAAATATATTATAAAATTACATATAACAATTATGGTGATTTGATTCTAATTTTATTAAAAAAATATTTTGATAAAAATTCTAAAATGTAAATAATTACGTTCATTACGAAAAATGCTTTCAATTGAGTATAATTTTCATTATATTTATTGAAATATTTTGATATGTAGATATGATTAAAGTGACTGTCTCACAATATTTTACATTTACGTAAAACAAAATTTAAGAAAGTTATATAACTTAGATTATTAAATCCATTAAGAAAATTATCACTCATCAATTTTAATTAAAATTGTATCTTTTTTACTTTGGAATATTGAAGTTAAACCCTAAAAAAAATTGAGAAAAAATAATTTATTTGTATTTATAATTAAAAATGAAGGTCATATATAAACTATATTATTTATCTTTAATTATAATAATAAAATTTTAAAACAAACACATGGCATGTAAAAAAAACTTAAAATAAAAAAAATACTTGAATTTTAAACGTGTTCATATAGCTAGAACCAATAATGACATCATAGTCAACAGATAATAATAAGATGACTATGTGTATGTGTAATTCCAATAAAAGAGATTAATAGTAGGCATTTTGAACAACGAGGATACATAGTAGTCCTAGTCTCCTAGATACATGAACATACATCCAAGTAGTAAATTGGTGCATGCATTATAACTAGAATGTTGGTACAATGTACGTAACTAGACTAATTATGCTTGACATACATATAAATTTTTATATTCCATAATACATGCACATATTCAAACTAAAATTTGGAACACATTTTGAGTATTCAAAGACACTTAATTTTTGTGTTATGTGTACACATTTAGTATTCAAGACACTTCTCTTCAGCCCATGCGCCTATAAATATAGAGTTTTTATTTCTTCTCACAACAAATGATGGGATAATATTGTACTATAGTTTCTTACTTTTGGAATCATGAGACAATCTCCAAAAAAAAAATGAGAGTAACGAAAAGTAAGTTTTCAATTTGTTACGTTTACGTGCATCTATGCTACAACTTAATTTGCAGGTGTGGTATTGTTCGTCAAATTTGGAAGATATGCTCAACCTAGAAATTAAACCGATAAGGTTGACTGTCATTTTATACAAGATTAGTCATTATTAATGATTTTGCAATTCACAGGGGAACCAACAAGCCTTAAATCATATATAGCGTGTATATATATAAATTAAAAATAATAACAAGATATACAAATAGGCCGCGCGAAGCGCGGGATACTACCTAGTTAATGTATAATCCTAATTGTGGGATAAATCTGGCTTTCTTTCATAAGAAAAAAAGTCTTTGGTGCTGTATGGCCAAACTTTAGAAGTGTTTTTGTGACTAAAAAAGTAGTATTTAGGCCAAACACCCTAAATTATAGAGTTTTAAAATTACTTTTAAAAACTTAGATTCTGATTATTGACCCCAAAAGTAAAAGTAAGTATTTTTTACTTCTACTTTTACTTTTTCACATAATTAAAATGCCAAAAATCATTACCTTTTTTTTATGAAACCATTATTTCTTTATATATTTTGTTCCGGCACTTTTTTTCTTCTATGTACAATATTTGCTTCTATCCTCTCACGTACACCGTCAACGTACCACGATGTGAAATTATAATTTTGATTTGATTCTATTCTCTCACAATATTTGTTGGCATAAATTTTAATCTAACAAGGGTGTGAAATTATAAATTGAAGGTTAATTATATAGTTTTTAGTATAATGTCAAGTGATTAAATACTCTTAAAAAACATTCATTTTTATTCAAATGATGAATCTACATATAATATGGTTATTGGAGAAAGAAAAAAAAAAAAAGTTAGATGAGAGTAGTTAGGCCAAACATATAAATTTTATAGAAACCATTTTTACAAAAGGATGACCAAACAACCAAAATTTTTCCCAAAAAGATCTTGTGTATAAACTTCTTCTAAAAAAGAAAAAAACTATATTACAAAAGCAAGGCCAACACAAATTATTTTTTTAGCGGGCCGGCTTATGGACATTTTTCTATGTCTATACCCGCCCGTTAATTTGGCAAGCCTATTTTTGTTATACGTTACCGATATTTTAATATTTTTTTCTATGACCAATCTGCTACTATGGCGGGCCAAGTGGGCTGGTCCAAACGGGTCAGCCCGCACTTGGTCAACTCTAATCCCCTGTCATACTTGAATCGCTTAAAGAATTTTCCTTTTATGACGCGAAAAACGGAGACATGTTTCCTCCATCCAATCAGGAGAAAAAACAGTAGCTGATATTAAATTCTTCTGGGTAGGATGACAATATAACAGGTGATTAACAGACTGCAGGAAACACAGAACATCATCATGATTTCCAAATCGCTTTTAGTAAGATAACTAATACGGAGTAGAGCTTTACAAACCCATCTAAATCCCTAATGATTACCAACTGCTGCAAATAGAAGTGAAAATTCAGTTTCAAGAGAATGCAACAACTGTCTCAATCTTTCCCTTAACTAAAAAAGAACCTGAATTGTTGCCCGATGTGTTGGGGTTAATGGATATAATGTGACAATTGAAGCCAGAATGCAACTTCTCAGAAACATTTCCTGTGAACAACCTGTGTTACTCCGACACGTGTCGGTGTCGGATACGTGTCGGCGTGTCCGACACGAACGTTTCTGAATTTCCCCGACACGGCGACACGGTCAACGGTGTGTCTTGACCAACCGAAACGACACGACACGACACGACAATTTTATAAAGACAAATATAATTTTAAAAAAAACATAAAAATTCTCATAAAATTAAAAAATAAATTCCCCTACCAAATAGGAGTAATGGACTGAATGGTTTTTAAATTTGCAAATGGGAAAGGGAAGAGTTTGCCTTGGTAGTTGTTAACAAAATTAATTAAAAATAAAAAAATCTTGACCAGTCAACTTTCATTAGGTCATGACTTCTTTTCAAGTTTTCAGTACAATGCAACGCCGCCACCCCTTCAAAACACAATAAAAAATAAAGTAGTTTCACAATCCTCCTTCTTCTTCTTCTTCTTCTTCTTCTTCTTCACTGTAACCCAGATCTCCGTCAAGTTTCCGTCATTAAATCGATCAACCCTAACGACAAAAATCCACCGTTGTACTATCTCCGGCGCCGGCTAAGCCGGGCTTCATCTTTTTGTTGAAGAATTAATGTTGAACTCTATACAGTAGTCCCCGTGTCGACCACCGTGCCATGTAAGTTCCATTTTTCATTTTGGCTGCCATTTTCTTTGCCAACGTGTCAGTGTCGAGTCCGTCATGGCCGTGTCAGACACGTGTCCTGTGTCGTGTCGGTCACCGTGTCGTGTCCGACACGCCACCTGGCAGCCGTGTCGGAGTAACACAGTGAACAACAGCAGGACTTTTCGTCATAATCTGCCTTGGATACATGCTGGTTTTGTGGGAAGACACCCGTAGCAAGAATTGCACCGCCTACCCACGCAGAATACTGAGATAACTTCTCCGGCATGTATTCAGGAGGCTGTCATTCAAGTATATATTTACAAAAGAAAAAACGAAAAAAATTGTTAGATGAATGCTTTGAATTACTTGATTAAAAACATGGTGAGGAAACTAGGACAACATGACCAAAAAATTGAAAAAACACCTTCGCTACTGAAGGATGAATAGCTGAGGAGCTCAAGTTCGCTTCCTTCTGAAACCTATTCTCAAAACCTACAAGACCACCCAGTAACAACAGTCCTAAGACAACCACTAATGGTAAACGTGATGCAAGTACATTCATACAAAGTTAAAAACATAAAATACACGGAGGATTGAAAAGATTTTGAGTGGTGCTACTTTACACCAATTCATATAGCAGCTGAGGTAAATCACACAGTTTTAGCGCTAGGAGTATCCAACAATTTTACATATAATAATATGAGACGATTTCAAAATAATAGTATCACGAGACTTATACAAATGGAATTAGTTGGGCTAGTTACTATTTAATGTTGCAGGGTTAATGAGCACACTTAAAATCAAATGGGAGGACTGTAAATTAGAGGGTTAACATTAGTGATTAGACCCTTTTTTTCAAAAGACTGATTGCAACTTTGCAAAGTCAATAACACGCAAAATTCAATCTACGTTAGGAAACAAAGAATTCATGGCAACCGAATGTTTACCAGTCATGGAAGTTGTACAGCCACATAATACAGTGCTCTCCAGCAACTGCCGATGATTCTCTGAAGATACCATTAAAATACAACGAACAAGTTGCTCAACAATGCCATCGGCATCTAAGCCCATGATACTAGGTTGAAAATTTGAAATAATGCCTCGCCCACGGGCCACGGCATATCTTTCTTTTCCAATAGTTATTACCTACAAAACATGTAAATTCATATTTCATACCCCGAGGAAGATTACTACATAATGTGAATTAAAACCATGACAATGGAAGACATGTCATGTTAGCTTATATTCCAAAACACAAATCCTGGCTCTCAAGGGTGATACAGGTTGACAAGCCCAAACAAAATTCACCTTTTGCAGGGAAGGATTCAAATGACCAACTGAAGCAGGTAGAGTATGTCGCTCAAATTTTGGGGTTTTCTGATGGCAACTTCATCTTCGGCACAAATTGCATGTTTCTTTTAATTTTCTCAACATCTTGGAGCTTGAGATTAACCATGGGATTGGATTTTCCAAGTTCCTCAGCAAGAAGCTTGGTCAAATCAGCACCTCCGATTTCAAATCTTCTCGAGGCAATATGCTGAACAGCTCCTTCAATCACCGGCGCAATATCTGTCAAATACAGAAGACGAGAAATTTACTCACATATACACAGATTACAGAAAAGTAGAGCATAAAACTATAGTACTACACATAGGAAACCTAAGTAGCATACGCATGCAAACACATCCTACAGATAAATACATGATACTCCCTTCATCCCATTTATCCTTGCAACTAGAGGTCAGTTTTAAGAAATAATGAAATATCATTATTATTATTACCCCTTGAGTTCAAGAATCTACAAGTAGATGTAAGGTTGCCTAATTCAATATGAATACACCACACTCGATGCGCTCTTATAGAGTACTCGTATATGTTATATAGATTTAAGTAAGCATCATGATAGAATAAGCTCAGACCAATTAGCGATCCGCAAAACGCTGGGAATCAAGTGAATTTGGTAACAAAGTGTAGAGATACCACATTTCCTTGCCATTATGTTTTACTTAACTAGGGTTAGTATAACAAGTTCTTTTTCTTTTCCTTGATATAGAAGGAGGTCAACATTAGACTAGACCAAAAAAAAATGGGTACAATATAAATGGGATGGAGGGTATAGCACATACTATACCTGTCTTGCCATGGCCAATATCAACCGTACAGCCAGAGATACGTCCTTCTGCATAAAGAGACAATACAGCTTGCTCTATTGCATAGAATCCCGAAACGTTAAAATTTCTCAAACATCAGTTGGGCCAATTGCTCTCTTGCAGCCTGGTCAGAATGTCAGAAATGAGAATGTCTCAAGTGTTAATTCTTTCGAAAAGTGTCAAGTCTCCAGACGCAAATGATCTCGCAAAAAAAATTTAAGCCAGGCGTTCAGAGTAGAATCCGCCAAACACTCGTAGAAATTCCAGGGATAAAAACTTCTGTATCTGAAGAGCCGTTTTTTTGGAAGAAAGATAGAAAGGAAAAGCGTTGCAGCAACCTTAGGTATTAAGAGTGGATTGGCAAATAATATCTGGGCTTCATTACCAGGTTCCCATCCAAGGCTCGTGTAGAGAAGATGGTGCATCATATCTTCCATAGCATCCCGATCACTGACAAAACCACGAACAACAGGATCAACTGTGATTTCCTCCGACAATGCGAAATCATCTAATGAGCCTTCTTCTGGCACACACTTCATTTGCGTAGGCATGATCTGAATCCCATTTAAGAAGTTAGGGTGAACAATAAAGTTACAATGGCGAAAAGTAGTGACTATAAATGTAAATTTATATGAATTCGAAACTTCATGTTTTATTAAATTTTCAATGTTGTTAGAAAGAGACTTGGTGATTCCATTGCAACCTACTGAGACAGGGCAATTTTCAAGATTAAGTCATTAACTCTAAAATCATTCACCTTTTCAAACCCTTAAACAGCACACATTAAGACCAAAATTTAAAAATAGGTAAGCTTAATCTCTCTTTCATATCTCATCAGTCGTCACACACCCAGTGCGTTTACCTGTTCTCCTTAATAACAGATTCTCACACTCACACTAACGTTACAATCACGTACAAATAACATCACAATAGACCCGCTATGCTCACTTAAAGCTAGTCGTTTCCCTCCCTGCCATCACTCAACTCAAAATGTAAGCTCACTCCTTAAAACCCTAGCGGACTTATAAACATGATTGACTTAACAAAAAATTGAACTTCAGAACCCGATTGAAAAAGCTTATAAACCCTTTAAACATACCCTGATACCAAAACACTTCACTGTCTATACAAATTAAACAAACACATCATCCTTCTAGTTCAACTAAACAATAATTTGAACAATACCCAACTGCATTAACGCGATAACAAACATATCACTCTCAATAGTCAATACTCATCAAAGACCCAACTTCAGAACCCAATTTAAAAGGCTAATAAACCCTCCAAACATCCCCTAATACAACAAAACAATCAATCATATTACCTCCATCCACTCAGGAGAAAAGAATAGGAGAAAAACAGTAGCTGATATTAAGTTCTTCTGGGTAGGATGACAATATAACAGGTAATTAACAGACTGCTGGAAACACAGGACATCATCATGATTTCCAAATCGCTTTTAGTAAGATAACTAACAGAGCTTTACAAACCCATCTAAATCCCTAATGATTACCAGCTGCTGCAAATAGAACTGAAAATTCAGTTTCAAGAGAATGCAGCAACTGTCTCAATCTTTCCCTTAGATAAAAAAGAACCTGAATTGTTGCCCGATGTGTTAGGGTTAATGGATATAATGTGACAACTGAAGCCAGAATGCAACTTCTCAGAAACATTTCCTGTGAACAACAGCAGGACCATTTTCGTCATAATCTGCCTTGGTTACATGCTGGTTTTGTGGGAAGACACCCGTAGCAAGAATTGCACCGCCTACCCACGCAGAATACTGAGACAACTTCTCCGGCATGTATTCAGGAGGCTGTCATTCAAGTATATATTTACAAACAAACAAAAAAAAAAACAAAAAAATTGTTAGATGAATGCTTTGGATTACTTGATTAAAAACACGGTGAGGAAACTAGGACAACATGACCAAAAAAATACCTTCACTACTGAAGGATGAATAGCCGAGGAGCTCAAGTTCGCTTCCTTCTGAAACCTATTCTCAAAACCTACAAGACAACCCAGTAACAACAATCCTTAAATGATCACAAAAAGCAAACGTAATGCAAATACATTCATACAAAGTTAAAATGATAAAATACATCAAGGATTGAAAAGATTTCGAGCGTTGCTACTTCACATCAATTTATATGGCAGCTGATGTACATCACAGTTTTAGCACTAGGAGAATCCTACAGTTCTATGTATAATAATATGAGACTATTTCAAAATAATAGTATCATGAGACTAATGCAAATGGAATAAGTTGGGATAATTATTATTTAATGTTAAGAGGGCCAATGAGCACACCTGAAATAAAACGGGCAGACTGCAAATTATGTTAACAGTAGACCCTCATTCAAAAAGACTGATTGCAACTTTGCACGTCAATAACGCAAAACTCACTCTACGCTAGGAAACAACAAAGTCACGGCTTATCGGCATTAGCAAATCACACTCAACAAGTGAAGGCAACCGCATATTTACCGATCATGGAAGCTGTACAGCCACATAATACAGTACTCTCCAGCAACTGTCGATGATTCTCCGAAGATACCATTAATATACAACAAACAAGTCGCTCAACAATGCCACCGACATCTAACCCCAGGATACTAGGTTGAAATAAAGTCTCGCCCACGGCATATCTTTCTTTTCCAATAGTTATAACCTAAAAAACATGTAAATAAATATTTCATACCCCAAAGCAGAATTACTACATAATGTGAATTAAAACCATGACAGATGGAAGACATGTCATGTTTGCTTATATTATGAAACACAAATCCTGACTCTCAAGGGTGATACAGGTTGACAAGTCCAAATAAAATCCACCCTTTGCAAGACAAGGAATGATTCAAATATCCAACTGAAGCAGATCATATGGGCTTATGACAGTAACAAACCTGGCCATCAGGTAGAGTATGTCGCTCAATTGGGCATGATCATGATTTTTGGATTTGCTCATAGGCAAGTTCATCAGCAGCACAACTTGCATATTCCTCTTATTATTTTCTCAACATCTTGGAGCTTGATATTAACCATGGGATTGGATCTTCCAAGTTCCTCGGTAAGTAATTTGATCAAATCAGCACCCCCGATTTAAAATCCTCTTTAGGCAATATGCTGAACAGCTCCATTCAATCACAGGCGCAATATCTGTCACATATGGAAGACGAGAAAGTTATTCACATTTACAGATTACAGAAATATTGAGCATAAACTACACATGGAATGCAAGTAGCATATGTATGTAAACACATAACCTACAGATAAACCCATGAAATGTATGCAGGATAAAGTATGCAAATTGCAAACGAACAAAATACTCAAGAACCTTCCCTATCTATTATAGGCACTTCATCTTGTTTTTCCTTCTGACTCAAGGTCAGTTTTAAGAAATAATGAAATTCAAGATTTTACAAGTAGAGATAAGGTTGCCTAATTCGTTTTGAATACACCACAGTCACCACACCTAATACGTGATATGTGAATATGTGATACGCTCTTATAGAGTATATGTTATATAGATTTAAGTAAGCATCATGATAGAATAAGCTCAGACCAATTAACAATTCGTAGTTCGCTGGGAATCAAGTGAATTTGGTAACTAAGTATAGAGATTTTCCTTTCCATTGTGTTTGAACTTTGAAGTACTTAACTAGGGTTAGTATAACAAGTTCTTTTTCTTTTCCTAGACATACAAAGGGGTCAACAATTTTTTAGTAGACCAAAAAAGAAATGGGTACACTATAAATGGGATTGAGTGTATAGCACATACTATACCTATCTTGCTGTGGCCAATATCAACCGTACAACCAGAAACACGTCCTGCTGCATAAAGAGACAATACAGCTTGCTCTGTTGCATAGAATCCCGAGACGTTAAATTTCTCAAACATAAGTTGGCCCAATTGCTCTCTCGCAGCCTGGTCAGAAAGTCAGAAATGAGCATGTATCAAATGTCAGCTCTTTTAAAAAGTGTCAAAACTCTAGAAGCAAATGAACAATGTGATCATAGTACAATCAGCCAAACACTCGGAGGAAATCCAAGTATAAAAGTTCTGTATTTGTAGTGGAAGAAAGATAGAAAGAGAACAGCGTTGCAGCAACCTTAGGTATTAAGAGTGGATCGGCAAATAATATATGGCCTTCATTACCAAGTTCCCATAGAGAAGACGGTGCATCATATCTTCCATAGCATCACAATCACTGACAAACCACGAATAATAGGATCGACTGTGATTTCCTCCGACAATGTGGCATCATCTAATGCGCCATCTTCTGGCACACGCTTCATTTGCGTAGGCATGATCTGAAAAGTTACAATGGTGAGTATTGGTGACAGTGGTGACTATACTGTGATTGGTAGACGGGAATAAATGTAAATTTATATGAATTTGAAGCTTCATGTTTTTATTAAGTTTTCAATATCGTTAAAAAGAGAGTTGGTGATTACATTGCAACCTACTGAGACAGGGCAATCTCTCTTTCATATCTCGTCACACACTGAGACAGTGCATTTACCTGTTCTCCTTAATAACAGATTCTTACACTCAGACTAAAGTTACAATTACGTACAAATAACTTCACAACACACCCATTATCCTCACTTAAAGCTAGTCGTTTCTCTCCCTGCCATCACTCAACTCAAAATGTAAGGTAATTCCTTAAAACCACAGAGAACAATAACCCAACTTCAGAGACCAATTGAATAAGCTTATAAACCCTTCGAACATACCCTAATATAACAGGACGATCCACTACGTACACAAATTAAACAAACAATCATGTTTCTAGTTCAACTAAACAACAGTTTGAACAATACCTGACAACATTAATGCGATAACTAAGCACATTCACTCTCAATACTAATCAAGACCCAACTTCAGAACCCAAACTTAAAAGCTTTTAAACCCTTCAAACATACCCTAAAACAACAAACCAATCTATTTACCCAAATCAAACAAACACATTATATTTCTAATTCAACTATACAGTAATTTGATCATTACCCTTTAACATTACGGCAATAACTAAGCATCTTCACTCTCAAAACTCATCAAAAACAAGAGCGAAAACATAACTCCCAACAAGTAGGCCTTCTTCAATATTCGAATTAACCCTTAACCATAATATAACGTAAATTAGCGAACAATTCTTACGCAAAAAATTATACCTATAGTTAAAAATAAATTTAGTAATCCCTTTGTCTAGGTCATTTGTTTTCCTTTAATATACTACCACTCTACCAGGCAGTGGGCACTCTAAAGTCTAATGTGCTACTCTGTAAGAATGAGGGGATTTATGTAGCGTGTCAAGTACTCTTTTCTACAGACTTAATTCGCCTCTAGTGCAGGTAGAATGGTAGATGCGTATTAATCAGACTACCCAATCAGTTAATGTTTCCTTAGACTTTCTCTATGGCTTATGAATTTCTCTATGGCTTATGTTATCCTTTGTAGGTATCAGCAAATGCGTAGTATTGACACAAGTTGGGAAGTTGATAATCAGGAGATCGCTCTACACCCAGATTCAACCAACGACGCTCCCATTCTATTATCCATTTCACACCAAGCTCGTCGACTAATTCAGTTTTACGAAGTTCCTTAACCTCCTTATAAACAGGACGCATTATTTGATTTTTTTTTT
>JAGPOY010003358.1:0-13296 GCA_018983105.1 Silene uniflora
AGTTTTAATAAGTAGCTCGGTCGAGCCATATATTAGTCGACCGAGCCATTTGAACCGTTAATGATTCCGCTGTTTTATTTTGAGACTGTTGTAAGACAATTAACATTTTATTATTAATAAAGGGACATGTATTATTCTTTCGATATTTCACTACCCCGGTTATGTCGGGACAGTAACGCTCCCGTAGGCTAAGGGCAGTCCTTGGTAAAGGCCCCCTTGGTCTACGCGGGTGTTACAAACTACTTCCACAGTTCCATTAAGGCTAGAAGGGCTTTTAATAAGGTGATTAGTATTAAAGATCAATATGGTGCATTGTGCTCTGATAATGCTGCAATTGAGAAGGGTTTCATTGATTATTATAAATCTTTGTTAGGCAGTTCTAAGTCAGTACCCAGGGTGTGTCTGGGAGTTGTGAGGAGGGGTAAGTGCATTGAATCTGATCAGGCTCTTCAGATGGTGAGAAATGTGGATAATGCTGAGATAAAACAGGCATTATTTGCTATACCTATAGATAAAGCACCAGGTCCTGATGGATTCTCTACTGGTTTTTTTAAGGGAGCCTATGATATAATTGGAGATGATGTGTGTAAGGCAGTGAAGGAGTTCTTTCAGAATGGCCAGTTACTTAAACAATTGAACTCTACAGTGGTATTCCTAATTCCAAAAAAGGAGAACCCTGAGACTGTTCTTGATTTCAGGCCAATTTCATGTTGTAATACATTGTACAAGTGTATCTCAAAACTCATCTGCAACAGATTAGCTGATGTGCTTCCTGAGATTATAAGCCCTAATCAGTGTGCTTTTGTTCAAGGCAGAGAAATAGTGGATAATGTCTTGATCTGTCAAGACCTTATAAGATTATATAACAGGAGTCAATGCTCTCTTAGGGTGATGCTGAAGATTGACCTTAGGAAAGCTTATGACACAATTGAGTGGGACTTTTTAGAGGACATGTTATATGCTTTGAGATTCCTTAAGATGATGATTACTTGGATTATGCAATGTGTGACTACACCAACTTATACCTTATCCTTGAATGGCTCTCAGTTTGGGTACTTTAGTGGGAGGAGGGGGTTGAGACAAGGGGATCCACTGTCTCTTCTCCTGTTTACCATTTGTCTGGAATACCTCACTAGAATCCTCAATGTGGTTACTCAAAGAACTGATTTTGGCTTCCACCCATTATGCAGGGGCATGAAATTGTGTCATCTGGCTTTTGCAGATGACTTATTGATTTTCTGCAAGGGGAACAAGGAGTCAGTTAAGATTCTTCTAAGAGCCCTAAAGACATTCTCTGAGGCTTCTGGATTACAGGTGAATACAGATAAGTCTGATGTTTATATGAATGGTGTTAATCAGATTGTTTGTGAGGATATCCTGAGTATGTCTGGCTTTAATCAAGGAGAATTCCCTTTCAGATACTTAGGGATTGATATCTCTTACAAGAAATTAACAAATGCTCAGTGAGAAAATGGTTAAGAAACTTAGCTATGCAGGTAGACTTACCATGGTAAGGGCAGTGCTCTCTCAGTTGCATTGCTACTGGGCTCGTATTTTTCTGCTTCCTAAAGGAGTTGTGCATAAGGTTGAAGCCATTTGCAGGAACTATCTCTGGTCAGGTAGTGAGGAGTACAGTAAAGCACCTGCAGTTGCTTGGGCCAGGTGTTGTTTGGGAAAGGAATATGGTGGTCTTGGACTCATCAGGTGTTATGAATGGAACATTGCATCTATTGGGAAGTATACATGGTGGGTGGCAAACAAGAAGGACAGCTTATGGGTTAGGTGGGTGCATCACATATATTTAAAGCAGACAAATTGGTGGTCTTACAAACCTACTAATAATTCCAGTTGGACGTGGAGGCAGATTTGCAAAGTTAAGGAGAAAATTCAGTCTGGGTTTGAGCAACATGGCTGGCTATTGCAGCCTTATTCTATGAATACAGTGTACTCTTGGCTGATTGGAGATCAGGAAAAATTGAAGTGGTGTCCCTTTGTTTGGAATAGAATTAATCTCCCAAAGGTTAATTTTATTTGCTGGCTTTATGCAAATCAAAGAATGCTTACAAAAGATAGATTGACTAAGTTTGGGATTATAAATGATGGGATGTGTTTTCTGTGTGGAACAGAACAGGAAACTCAACATCATTTGTTTTTCAGCTGTATGTACAGTCAGAAATGCCTGGCCCTGCTTCAGAATTGGCTTGGATTTCAGTGGCAAAATGATGGGTTGGACTGGATGATAAGGTGGAGATGTAGAGGACTGATGAGGAAGTTGGTGTGTATGGCAGGATGTGCTGGTTTGATGTATCGGATATGGATGTGCAGGAATAGTGCGCGGGTAGATGATGTAGTGTTTGCTCCTGCAGTAGTAGTCAGGCAGATGCAGACAAGTATGAAGTATAGAATGAAACTTTTTGATACTTGTAAGATCAATTCAGTAACCAGACAATGGTTAACTGAGAAGCAACTTTTGTGAGGGTAAATCGAGTGATATGTAGTGAGGACTTATGTATTGAATGCTAGTAAACTTGAATTATTGATTCATGATGTAAGTTGATTATGAGCTTAATGAGAATCCACATTCTACCTAAAAAAAAATAATGTTAGACAATAGAACTACATATATTTGTTAACACAAAAATTATAATATACGATAGTCGTATGGCGCTATTACGACTATTTTTCGATAAAATATTAAAATGTGACCATCAGATAATAAAAAATGATTTTTACTTTTTTATAATTAAAAAAAGTGAACCCGATAAAACGGGTTACCCCATATTATTCTTTACTTTTTTCATCTAATTTCCATTACCAAATACTCGTACCAATCAATGAACCAAATGACCCGATTATCACATCTACCCTCACCTAGAATCCAACTACTCCCCATCCCAATATTGGCAATAATAATCCATTTGTGTACTTGAATACACAACCACCTCACATAATTTACACAAAGTCTCGACCTAACACTTGATTTGGTTGATTTGTCTTATTTCCATTGCCACACACAATCAAAATCCAGCAAACATTTCAAGCTTTCAACTACTCAACTAACAAGTAACAATGGCAGCGAATGCTGAAAACACTAAACAACCACCGTTACAATCCCTCTCACTGCCCTTCAAAACCCGCTACGCCCTCAAATTCCTTAGCTTCATCACCGATTACGTCCGTCGCAACAACGGAACTGTCAACCGCCGTCTCTTCAACCTCCTCGACCGCCATGTCTCCGCAAACTCTAAGCCTATCAATGGCGTTTCAACACACGACATCACCGTTGACTCCGCCAAAAACCTCTGGTTCCGCCTCTTCATCCCTCACCGTCCACCACCACCGCCGCAGTCGAAACTCCCCGTCATCGTATTCTTCCACGGCGGCGGATTCGTATTCCTCAGCGCCGCATCCGGCGTCTACGACGCCGCATGCCGTCGATTCGCCGGTGAACTAAACGCCGTTGTTTGCTCCGTCGAGTATCGCCTTGCTCCGGAACACAAACTCCCGTCGCCGTACGACGATGGCGCCGACATTCTCAACTTCCTCGACAAAAACCGCAGGCAAATCCCCTGCTGGCCGGAAAGCGCTGACGTGTCACGATGCTTCGTCGCCGGAGACAGCGCCGGCGGCAACATCTCCCACCACGTCGTCGTGAAAGCGTTATCGCAACGCTTTCACGACTTGAAAGTAATCGGATTGATCACAATACAGCCGTTTTTCGGCGGAAGCGACAGTGTGATTTCCGAGACGGCGTTGGAAGGTGCGCCGGTGGTGTCGGCGGCGCGGACGGAGTGGATGTGGAAAGCGGTCTTACCAGCCGGGGAAGATAAAGATCATTGGGCCGTAAATGTGAGTGGGCCGAATGCGGCGGATTTATCAGGGTTCGATTTGCCGGAGACGCTAGTGTTTATTGGCGGGTTTGACCCGTTAAAAGATTGGCAAAGGAGGTATTATGAGTGGTTGAGGAAATGTGGTGTGGTGGTTAAGTTAGTTGAGTATAATGATGCTATTCATGGTTTTTACCTTTTTAGTGAGTTACCTCAGGCTAGGTTGTTGTTTGCTGAGGTTAAGGAGTTTATTGCCAAGCAAATGAGTAAGGTTGTAAATTAAGTTCATTAACATGAAATATTAATGTAATTTTAGCACATTCTTGAATGTACGAGAACTATTGTGACGGAAATTACGGGGTGTTACAACTTACAAGATTGGTTGAATATTATTGTGAATGTTTATGTTGTTTTGTGTATGAGAAACTGGGAGTAAACATGACAAACGAGTCAATTGGTCGGGTTATTTCGGGTTTACAAGAATTCGGGTTGGATTGAGTTATATCATTTTCTTGAATATCAGGTTATTTTTGGGGATAAGTGGATAATAATCGGTTATCCGATGATAAATATTGGGTCGGGATAAATAGGTCCTGGTTAGTCCAAGTTTCGAGTCAAATTTAGGTCCGCTATTTGGACATGCTTCGAGTTCAAACCAGGTTATTCGGATAGAGTCGGCTTTTTCAAATTAAAGGGTTCGAGATTTGTGGTGGTAGTGTGATGAGATCAACAATCTAAATTCTAGATGATGAAATAGCTATAAAATGCCTATCAACCAATGAAAAAATGAAAATGAATAGTGATTATGGTGGTGTGAAAACCTCTCGAGGTTGGTAAAAAGAGTGAATAGGAATAAAAATAAAATTTACTGGAATAAAAATAAATGGCAATGTTGGTAATGCAAAAAACCCCTCTAGGTTGGTAAAAAGAGCGTGTAGGAGACGAGCAATCATCCTCTCCATTATTCAAAAAGAAATGGAGGTCCATTGATTCTCTACGGTCCGGATTAAAACCGAGATCGATCGGATGGTTGTAGATTTCTTTGGAAATAAAAAGGTAAATAAATGGGAATGAAATATATAATATAGTAATGTTTGTGAGAGGTAATGGAGAGAAAATTAATGGAGAGGATTTTTGCTCGTAGGAGACTAGGAGTAAAGTTTAGTACTCCTAGTTTACCAATGCATTTATAATGAAATCGAGTAATTCATAGTATTTGCCAAATTAGTGATTTGTGTGTTTGCTACAAATTCCTTGAATTATAATTTCATAGGAAGTTGTTCGAGTCTCATTTTGGAGTTCATGCAGCCCATTCCCACCAAATCACCATCTTCCAATTCATGTGAAATTCATAACTATGAAAAATTGACGTGTTAATTCTTCGTACAAACCAAACAACTCCAAAGTATCAAGCAATAACTACTATGAAGTGCTTAACTTGTTAAACAAATTCCAACCAACGTTAAATAAAATAGATTTAAAAACATGTATATGTGAAATTGACGTGTTAATTTGTTTTGTTTACATTTAATTGAAATAGTTGTGAATTTTTTGTTTAACAAATAGATTTTTAGCGTGTACTTTAAAAAACTTAGTATTAGAATCGGGATATAAACAATATTTTATTAAGGTATATGTAGTATTGTTGGTATGTCAACTTCAAGTGCGAGGATGAAAGTTGTGAAACGGTGGTGAAGTGCTAGGAGGATGATTTCGTAGTACGTATATCTATAAAATATACTCCCTCCCATTTCCTATATTGTTCCCTTTTCTTTTGGGCACAAGAATTAAGGGAATCAATGTGAACCACACAATACACATGACTCACACATCAAATTAATTTTGGACCACACAAAGTTGTCCAAAAAAGGAAAGAGGGAACAAAGAGGAAAGTGGATGAAAAGGGAAAGGGGAACAATATAGGAAATAGGAGGGAGTATTAAAAGGCTACTTGAAACATCAACTTAATGCCATGTCACAAATGCCATGTCAATGCCATGTCACAATATCAAAATGTTGACATGGACTTACTTAATGCCATTCCACACATATCCACTTTTGAATAGCATATAATAATAAGAATAAATTAAGACTTTTTTAATTTTTTAAAAATTAGACAACAATTAACAAATAAAAAAACCTACTAAATTTAAATTCCTGCGTTTATCGATCGAATATGTTGAATGACAAATAAAAATCACATCACTCTAACTTTCTATCGTTCATAAATGTAACTCTTTCTTTTTGTTATCAACTTCTTCAATTTCATTAAATTATTATATACATCTATATATACAATATATTTCTTCAATAATAATTTTTAGAATTTATCTAATTAATGTCTTATATTGAACATTAAAAAATATTATGAATACTAAAAATAACTAATTTATTCCTTAATCGTAAGTAGAAAAATATATTACATAAATAGTGTACATATTCAATATAATTAACATACGAAGTTAAGTAATTTTTAATGGTCAAACCAACCCAAGGAACCGAAAACAAAGTGGTTATCTAAAAAATTAAAAATTAAAATTAATTATTATATTTCACAAGTCATCTAAATAAATATTCAAGGGGTTATTAAAGTGGGAAGTTAATAGATTCTAAGATTTCTAACATAACCTTTTCTCTATCAATATTAATTTTTAGAATTTATCCACATAAATTGTAACTTTTAATATTCAAATATTTTATCATCAACATTAAAGTTATTAAGGGATACCAAAAGTAACTAATTTACTCATTAATCATAAATTAATATAAACTTTTTATTTTCCACTTACAACTATGGTTATGAATCCAAAATATAATTCTTTTTTTAATGATAGTATGTTATTAATCACCATTATTAGTAATTATGTTATGATCATTTTTAATCTTCCCTTCATTCACAAAATTTCTCTTATTCCTCCAAATAAATTGTTGAAATTAGTAGGAGAATTAATTACAAAAATGATCTTTATATAAGTATCACACCAATCCTAATTTTCATTTTTATTACACAAGTCGGTAGGTATATACATAGAGAACTAAATGTATTGTTTCATTTTTATCCTTATTATATTTTGAATTAATACCTAGAATCTAATTTAGTTATTATTTTGTGTTTGTTTTCAAATTGCAGGAGGGTGTCATACTCACAATATCAATAATATTACATGAAAGTAGAAAATAATGGTAATGAATCTTCTTTACACTTTCCTTTTGACTTGAATACTCTTTCATATTTGTTGGATTTTTTCTTTTCTATTATGGTGTGTAATATAAAATGATAATATAAATATATGATATATGGTGACATGTTATATCTATCTATAATCTATAAACGAAAGGAGAGAAAATAAAAAGTTTGTTTTAATTTAATTATTTTTGTGTTTGTAACTATTATTTCTAAAACTAATTCTACTTAGTTGTTAAAATTTTAAATAAATAAGTAAATGTTTATAGATTTATGAACGATCCCGTGATTTTCACGGGCTCCAAAACTAGTTATATTAAATTAAAACTTGGGAGGTTTTCAAAAAAAAAAAAATACATTAAAACTTGGGAGAGATGGTTTTTCAATAAGTTATTGCGTGACCAGTCTTCCGTACCTTTTTATTTGTATTTCGTGACCCTTTTGTTGTTAATCGTGACATAATAATTTCGTACCTATTTACATAATAAATGTACCCATTTTATCTTTAATCATGATTTGTACATATTTTATTTATCTTTGGTACCATTTTTTCTTAAAATTGTAAAATAGTCTCACAATAAACTTATTGAAAAGTTGTTGTAGTGTAAGTATAGGCCTCGCGCTCACCTGTTAAAAACAGTAACTTGAATTAGTAGGTGAATGAAATGTACCGGATTTGATTAGAGTTTGGATTTTTTTTCACCTCGTTTCCTTCCCATTTTCTTTCAAATACATTTTGTTAACTATTATCTTTTCTCTATCTCAATAAACAGTTACTTTTCGGGAAAAAATTGGGTTGACCGTTTATGAAGAAAATCTAAATCGCTAAGAGGGAAATAGAAGAAAATTAGGATATCAAAATGGATTTGATGAGATCTCTTACTTACTTTATGTTTCCTATAAAGATTGGATCACAAAAATGGTGTTACGCTAACTCTAGTTATGATTTACCGGGTCAATACCCTTCAATCCATGATATACTCCATGATTCTTATTTGTTTTTTTTTTGGTGATAAGGGAACCCGCATCTGCTACCTTTGGTCCGCAGTAAGTAAACCCTCGGGTATATGTGACAGCATGCAAACCACGTATACCAGGTAAGCCACCTGAGGGTGACATGCTCGAAGTCTATAAGTGTAACACTCCTATACACCAGAGTGCCTTTACCAAGGACTACCCTAGTGTATGAGAGTGTCACGACCTCGGTTGCCCGAGGTATAGTAGAACAAATCGTCTGATACAGGAACACCTTTATATATATATGTTATAGTCTTACAACGCTTACAATCAAACAGAAGAATATACAAAAGATATCGTGAGACTCTATTAACGACTTCTAATGTCCCCTCCCAGCACGTAAGAAGCAGACAGCATCCATCATCTAAACCTGTTCACCTAACTGCTGCTCACCATCCCCGAATGGATCACAGCAGGTCAAAGACAAACAACCGGGGGTCAGTCAACTGAAGATAAAAGCAAGACAATAAATATATATGAACACAAGCGGAAGCAATGCAATAACACAGACAAGTGTGATCTCCGGTCTCCCTCTCCTCTACCAGAATCGACTACACGCCGAAGCATGTAGCCCTGCCAGGTTACCCATCGCAACAGGTAACCCTCGCCGCAAGTGGGAAGACCGCAGCCTGCCCACCTAATAAACCCAAGCCATTAATGTGCACATCCCTCCTGGCTGAGAAGACCAACGAGGAGACAATAGGCGAGATCACCTCTCACAGTGACCACTCAGCCTCACAATAATCACAATCTCAATCAATATTATTAACATCCACAAACACACATATGAACACAAAAGATAGTCTTACGCAAACAACAATCAACTGAGTAGGATTAACCTACCTTTTTCGCATGCGTCAGTATCACAATATCCCATCATCGTCACGGTAATCTCACGGCATCCTACAACGATAGTCCTATGTCAATATCCCCTAAACTGTAGTCAAACTATTTATGAAATTGATATTGATATACTTACCTCAAATTCATCGGTAAGGTGTTTACTAGAGTTCGTCCCGCCGCCCCGGTGCCGTTGGCATCGATGTTCTTGAGTCATGGTCGCCAAATAGTGAGAGGTTGATGGTTAATGGAGATGGATTATAGAAAGGGGAAATATTAGGTTTAGGTATGAGGGAGGAGTTGGTGAAGTAATGATTCGTCGTTACTTCCTAAAACTCTTAATCTACAGTTCTGTCCGTTGTTGCTCGGTCGAGCTGCAGGTAGCTCGGCCGAGCCGAGCTAGCTCGGTCGAGTAGTTACCTACTCGGCCGAGCTCCTATGCTTAATCGTGTTTTCTTAAAAAGGTGTCCATGATAAATCCCATCTCCTATTATGGTTCCTAGAAGTCAATGGTCAGTCAAAGGTCTTAGAAATACCGGGTATTAAAGTCTTCCCCCCTTAAAAGAACTTCGACCCCGAAGTTCACCCATTTCTATCGAGGTCAGATTTTGCTATACTATCCTCGTTGCTTATTATCATCTGTTCCCGTCTCTTCCATATGATTATTCTTTTTTGTATAAAGCCGTGCATACGCCAATATCTCATACAACTTTGTGTAACATATTCGAATAGTGTGACAAACGCGTATATACTAATCCATCCATTATACAACGTAACATCGTAGACACTATCAATTACTAATTAAGGCATGTTACACAACATATGAATGATCATGCAATTGTCACGATGTCACCAAGAGTTGTCACAAATACGACTAGATATCACGATTAACAGATATCACAATTGGCAATTGAAATTTTCGTGATATTATCTATCCCTCTTAAAAGGAACTTCGTCCCCGAAGTTCGATTTCTAAAATTAGTAGGGCGTAGAAAATACCATGAATTCCTTGACTAAAGTCAATAGGAGACAATTCATAAGCAAAATCATAGCAATGGGGACTGACACGAGGCAGCTCGGTCGAGCTAAGGTTGCCTCGAGCGAGTTACAAGTAGCTCGGTCGAGCTCTTTCTAGCTCGGTCGAGCTGTCTTGAAGCAGAATGCATTTATGTAGTCTGTAAGTCTTATGCTCGGTCGAGCAACATCTGGCTCGGTCGAGCCACTATCAGCTCGGTCGAGCTATATGCTCCTCGGCCGAGTTAAACTGAAGCAGCAATTTAGTTTAACGAGGCCTTTTACTTATAATGCCTTTCTACCCCTGCAAAATAAACTCATTCCATGGCATGCAATACACAACAAACTCAACCAAAGTCTAGCTAATCTAATTAGCAAGTAATGGCCTTAAGGCCTTAGTACAAACCACGTAAAGTGTCTAAAAATCCGCACAATTAAGCTAACAACTAGAGTTACGAGTCATAAGTTCACAAGAAAGACATAAACTGGAATAAGCATCACATGGCCGAGGCAATCAACTTCCCATGTCGGCATCCATGCCGTCTCCACCTCCGGTGCCCGACGTACCCGCTCCGTGTGATGTTCCGGCTCCATCTCCTCCGTTCCATGCATCCTGACCCATCCACCTCCCTTGGTCATCAAGTTGGCTCCCATAATATGCTCCCGAAGGTCCGGCCAAATACCCTCGGTCGTAGGCCGTCGGAGGTCTCCACATGGAACGGTCCACACCATAACTCTCAAACACCCCTTCATCATTGCCCACACCTCGCCACCACACCGGTTGAGCTAAGTCACGCCCTATACCTTGTACATGAGCCATCTCTTGCATGTTCCTCAATACAAGTGTAGAGGATATTCTTTCGGCCAATTCATGCTCTTGCATCCTAGGGTCATGCACGGTGGGGTAGGGTGAGTAGTAGTATTCGGGTTGCCATTGGGGAATTTCAGGTTGGGGTTGTGTTTGGGGTTGCTCCGGCTCCCTTGCCCTCGTTGGTCTTTCCCTTCTCGGCTCATGAGAAGCTCTAGCCCCTTCCCTTGGTTGCATAACCGGTGGGTCGGCCATCTCAACTTACACCTCAAGTGGGATAAGGTAAAATTGGTGCATTGGTTCAGTTCCACCTTCCTCCCTAGGTATCTCCGAGAGATGAGTAATCACCGGCAAGTGATCCGGGTCGGGTAACACCATCCACATCCTCCCCCGTACCTTGTAAGCCAATCGACCATCCGGGAGTTCCCTAATCCAAGTGTTAGCCACATAATAGGCTCGGTCAAGTAAAGGTGGCATAGCTAAGAGTCCGGTGGCACTTGTCTCGGGTGGTTCAAAATCGGTTAGACGGCGAGCTAATTGGATCACTATAGCTCCACAACCCAAGTGTCGCGTAGGTGTTTGAGCTATCACCTCTAAGCTTGAGCACACAAGTCCCGGTGCACTATAATGCCACTCTTCTTCCCGGCACGGATTAAGGTAGGACATGAGAATCATCAACTCATGGGAGTTCATCTTACTTGCGTCATTTCTAGGGTAGAGAAGGCAAGTCATGATCCTAAGGAACATCCGGGGCACTATGTGTTGGACATCATTGATTTGCATAGCCCCGGACCGGATACTAGTCCCTCCGGTCAAGTAAGGGAAATAGGCCTTTGCTCCATTCACATTGAGCACATCCATAATATGGTCTTGTCTATGGGCCGCCAAACCCAAGTATTCCGCAAATTCATTTAGGGTCAAGTTATGGTCTTGATTCATTAGTCGGAAAGACACTCTCTTCCTCCGTGCATCAAACTTATAAGCACTAAGAAATTCTAAGGTCAAGTGACGGTATGACTTCCGGCTAAGGTTGTACAACCCAACCATCCCTAAGCCGTCAAACATAGTCCTCATGGTATCCTCAATACCAAGGTCTCTCAAGATTTGGTGGTCAATACATCTAGTGGCTTTGTAGGTGCGGTTTATCAAGGCTAGGAAGGCTTTTCTTTGGTCATTGGTATCAAATCTTACCATAGGAAACTCATCCACTATAGGAATTGCGGGCACCTCCTCCTCTTCCCCTTGCTCTTCCTCGTGCTCTTGCTCACGAGCTTGGGCTCTTTCCAACAAAACAGCGGTCCTCCTTTGAGCCGATGCCGCGGCCCTTGTGCGCTTAGAAGAGATTCCGGTGCTAGGTTTTGGTGCCATTCTGAAAAGTAAGGTATACACGCACCAAAAGCTCAATACAAGATGATATTTCAAGTTAAACAAGGTCTAGAAGGGTTAGCCTTAAAATGGTTTTGGGATGGATTCTTAAGACGAGTTTAAGATGACGATTTTGGTGGGTTTCTTCCATCGTTCTCGGATTATTCGGTATTTGACAACCTATCATGGAGCTAATTATCACATTCTTATCCATTAAGGTGATGAAATTGGAGCAAAATCAAAATTGTAAATTTGGGCATGAACCCTAGAAAATTTCATCACCATAAGGAGATTAAGAGCGCAATAAGTGTTATGTTAACAATGGCAACAACAACTACTAGCAACAATCCAAAGGAATTACAAGGTTTAGCATCAATCTTAGCAATCTAGTGGTCATATAACCCTAATTTCTAATTTGGCCAAAACTGAAATTAAATTGGGGATAAGGAAGATGAAGATGGAGTTCTTACCTTGAATCAAACTGAAATTTGCAAGTAGGAACGAAATAGGATGGATTAGAGCCCTTACTTTCTTTGTATTCTTAGCTATGGAGGTTTTTAGAGAGAGTTTTGTGTATATAAGAATAGAAATTATGAAGAAATAGAAGAAGAGTTATGTTCTAATGCTACTCGAAATCTGCTGTAATAGGTCGCCTCGGTCGAGCTGTATTTGGCTCGGCCGAGCTGTTTGTAAGTCGGTCGCGGCACATTTGGCTCGGTCGAGTCAGGTGTTGAAACAAAGTCTGGGTACCTTCTGTAACTCACCTGCTCGGTCGAGGCATTTATAGCTCGGTCGAGCTCTTTCCAATTCGGTCGAGCTCAATACTGCAGTAGCACCTCTCGATGTACCATTAGTTTGATATCCCTGCAAGACATGAAACCTTGTTCGGAGCCTGAGATGCGGTCAAAGCTCGTCCCAAATTAGTCCTAGTTACTGTACTAACACATTATTGCTACATGGTACACTTGTCCACATATTTCACTGTTGGAGCTGGTGTCCTACACAGTTAGTGCAGTAATTTTATTGAAACTCTAAAAGGATCACAGGGCATACTTTTGTATTATTATCAGTTGATCCACGTTTATCAATAACGGTTGGCTTGCTAGATAAGTTTGACGTTATTGTCATACAGATGGCGGTGATCAACTGGTCCCTAAAAGTCACACCTATAGGACATGTTTGAGAGATGTGACGGTATGAAAATACAGTCATGTTTATGCCTAATACGACTAAACGGTTAG
>JAGPOY010003359.1:0-12309 GCA_018983105.1 Silene uniflora
TGGCTGGTTGCCAGGCCGAGACCCAAGTATCTCAGTGCTGTGTGACTTGAGGTCAGTGAGCACCGAGGCCGTATGCGTCCCTCGGCTGGCTTGATGTCAGGCCGAGAGAGCCTCTCGGCTGGCTGGTTGCCAGGCCGAGAGGGTCAAGTAGTCCAATGCTGTGTGACTTTGAGGTCAGTGAGCATTGACTCTGGTCAAGATGTTGACCCGGTCAGCTGGTGCAGAATATGCCCCATCAATGAACATATATGAATTTCATATGGTCTTCCCTTAAAACTTGAATAGGAAATTTTTTGTGAAAAAGAGAATTTTAATAAATGGCAAATGAATAAATTTAGAAAAAAAGATGCAAACAAAACATCACCCTCTAAGGTTTCGAACCCAATCCATTTACCTGGGAAAAAATCACTATCACCAGTATTCACCACTATGACAAAGGAGTTACTATGCTAACTTCATACTTGAATTTTTATTTGGACAAAGATCTAGGGCTATAGTCCTAGGCAAAATGGCCTACATCCGCCCTTGGTCACAATGAGAACGACAATTGGTTCGCACAACGAGTTACAATGACTAATAGGTGATGACAAATGGTTGCACAACGAGTCAGAATGACAAAAACAAATGATTTGCACAACAAATCACAGTATATATTGGCGTATTGCTAAAATAAACTATGTAACTATATTTTACGGAATACAAATTATAATGCAATCTCATAAAAACCAATTCATGGACTATACAACCAGCTGTATATGTTGTACGATGTAGAATATGAGCTTTGTAATAAAGTATCCGAGCTTTATGTTAAAAAAAATATGAGCTTTTTTAGAAAATATTGAATTAATCTATTTACACATTAAAAACATGAACCTTGAACTAACTCAGAAAAAATACATATAAGCTCGAATTCTTATACTTAATTGTACAATGCTCATACTACAGCAGAATGTATAATCCTATTTATGCATAAAAACCTAATCACATTAAAATTCACCATTCATCCATCACCCTCAAATTCTTAACCTTCACCAAACGACGACTACCACGTACCAACAAAACTACTCGTACCATTTTGGTATTAAGCGTGAGGTCCACTTTCATTTTTATGTTTGTGTTGTTCCATTAGACCATTACATTTAGTACGGAGTAACATTTTACATTATTATTAAATTAAATAAAAATATAATCACAAGAACAAAACATAACATTGGATCAATTTTTTGACCTCCATTTTCTTCCCTTCGTCATTTTTCTTCGCTCGCGCTCATTTCCTCATCCTCCGATCTCCGTCGATTTTCCGATTTCTCCGATTTCTCTTTCACATTGCCGGATCAATCTCAACGGTAACATTTATCCAATCTTTATCAATTTTTTTTTTCTATTTTTTTGTAATTTTTGTAATTTTTTTTTTTTATGCAGTTCAATTTGATCTGTAGAATTAATCCCGCATTGACTAGGTTTAGATGATGAATGTGTTTCCGTGTGATTTTGTCTTAGTAGATCGCGTTGCATTATTTTAATTAGTCTACATTTACATGTTTCAGGTACGAATTTGTTAATTTTAATTTTTGACGTATTTTATAGCTTTAAATTGAGTATTTATCGACTAATTAGGAATCCGAGCTACTGATATGTTGACTTAATTTGATTGGAGCTAACTCGTGTTTTTTCGGATTCATTGCATTGATAATGGTGAGTTTATGGTAAGTATAGAAAGAGCTAGTTGAAATTTAGATTGTAGGTAATTAATGTACTTCTATATTAGGTCTAGAAGGATTTTAGTCGTTTAGCGTATCGACCTGATGACTGGAAGATTTTGGAGGATAGTTTATATTTTAAAAATTAAGATGAATATGGAGTGTTTTCATTTTGGTGTCAAATGAGGCACAAGAGCTGATAAAATATTTGGGAAGGGGATTCGAACTTTGTCCATACTATACCTCAGTCTTAAACACTAGACTCTAGGCTAAGACCTATTTGTTAGGGATGACGAGTATTGTGAGGTTGTTTAGAGGGATTTTTATTGTTCTTTAGTAAGTTGTTGACATAGTCTAATGAATTTTTCAGGTAGTTGGTTTTGAAAAATTAGCATGAGGGTTTACTAGGTCAAAAGAAAGTGATATGACGGAGGAAGAGGAAGTCAAACATGTTGATATTTTGGGGGATGACTTACAATTTGATGGAAAAGGAGGTGTTGGAATTGAAAAAGAAGAAGAAGAAGAAGTAGGGCAAAAACTATCATCACCGACTCTTGAAAGTCGTGATATTAGTATGGATGGTTCAGGTGATGTTGTGGGTAGCTCTGTCGTGGATGTTGCTGATGAGGAGCAGTTTGAGCAGGTATCTCTGAAGGATCAAGGGAAAACCAATGGTGGCCTTCATGATAGGGAGGGCTCAAGTGCGCCATTGGTGCCTGACAATGACGGAAGTCCATCTGGTGCGGCGGAGGAAAACATTGAATTTTCAGGTGGGAAACTTGTAGATAGATTAGATTCTTCCCAAACTGAAGAAATGAGAGAAGAGCCTGGTAGCTTGAGTGCTGGTGATACGAGGAATTCTTCTTTATCTACCGGTCTTGATGGATACAGTAATTCAGGGTACTCTCCTATGGAATCGCCACAAAAGTTCAAGCCTAAATCTGTAATGCCTAGTGTGTCTCCTGAGCTCTTGCACTTAATTGATTCTGCTATTATGGGGAAGCCGGAGAGTTTGGATAAACTTAAAAATATAGTGAGTGGTGTTGATGCCTTTGGTTATGATGAAGACAATGACACCATGGCCTTGTTGGTGGTAGACTCTCTTCTAGCTACAATGGGCGGCGTTGAAAGTTTTGAAGATGACGAGGATAACAACCCACCCAGTGTTATGTTGAACTCTAGGGCTGCAATTGTTTCAGGCGAGTTGATTCCGTGGCTGCCTTGTGATGGTGATGGCATGGGTCTAATGTCCTCAAGAACGCGTATGGTTAGAGGATTGCTTACTATTTTACGGGCCTGCACAAGAAATAGAGCAATGTGCTCAACTGCTGGTTTATTAGGTGTTCTCCTTAGATCAGCTGAGAGAATTTTCATGCCAAATGCTGATTCAGCTGATCAGCTACATTGGGATGGCAGCCCTTTATGCTACTGTATTCAATACTTGGCCGGGCATTCTCTTAGTGTCATTGATTTGCATAGGTGGTTTGAGGTTATCTCAAAGACACTTACTACTGCGTGGGCCCCTCGTTTAATGCTTGCACTTGAGAAGGCTGTGGGTGGAAAGGAATGCCGAGGTCCAGCTTGCACATTTGAGTTTGACGGTGAGAGCTCCGGTTTACTTGGACCGGGTGACAGTCGTTGGCCATTTGCCAATGGGTATGCATTTGCCACGTGGATCTATATAGAGTCGTTTGCGGACACAGTAAACACTGCAACAGCCGCTGCCGCAATTGCGGCCGCCGCAGCTGCAACAGCTGGCAAATCATCTCCAATGTCTGCTGCAGCTGCTGCAAGTGCACTTGCTGGTGAAGGCACGGCCCACATGCCGCGGCTCTTTAGTTTCTTATCTGCAGACAATCAGGGTTTGGAGGCTTATTTCCATGCTCAGTTTCTGGTGGTTGAATGTGGGACTGGCAAAGGAAAGAAGGCTTCATTGCATTTCACCCATGCATTTAAACCGCAGTGCTGGTATTTCATAGGTTTAGAGCATACTAGCAGACAGGGATTACTTGGCAAGGCAGAGAGCGAGCTGAGACTATATATTGATGGATCGTTGTATGAGTCCCGTCCTTTTGAGTTTCCTCGGATATCCAAGCCTCTTGCATTCTGTTGTGTGGGGACAAATCCCCCTCCGACAATGGCTGGTTTACAACGTCGTCGTCGTCAATGTCCCCTTTTTGCTGAAATGGGACCTGTTTATATTTTCAAGGAACCAATTGGCTCTGATAAGATGACTCGTTTGGCTGCTAGAGGAGGTGACGTGCTTCCTTCTTTTGGCAGTGGGGTTGGACTTCCTTGGTTGGCAACAAGTGATTATGTTCAAAAAATAGCCGAAGAAAGTTCGATACTAGATGCTGAGCTGGCTGGATCTATACACCTTCTATATCACCCAAGGTTGCTTAATGGACGTTATTGTCCAGATGCTTCTCCAAGTGGTGCTGCAGGTAAGCTTACATTTCACACTCCCTCAGTCCCAAAAATATTTATTTACCATATGTCAAAAAAAGTCGGGCGTAAATCTTTTACTTAAGCATTAATACTGTAATATGAGCAGAAAACATTGAAGCTTTCTTCAAGTTATTGATCTTTCTGGGAAGCACAAAAGTAGCCCATGTGGCTAGTATCTACTGGATGAAGAGGGTGGGGTGAGGGCATTATACATTTATAATACTTGCATCAGTTCCATCTTCAAAGACTCAAAATTTTGATGATTAACTTGGGGTTTTCCCTTAACAATTTTCTTCAATTGTCGTTACCTGCTTAGATTGTTGTTATTGTTTGCGCTTCTCTTGGGCCATTCTTTTGCAGGAGCTTCATTTAGTTTTAGCCTTATACCAGCTCTCGATTCAATGAACATTTTTACCTTTGCTTGATCAAGGGGCTTTGTGAAATTGATTAATCCTCAACCCAGGAAATCAGCTTTCATTTTCTTGTCTTGTTTTGGGAGAGCCTTCTTGTGTATTTCTTTTTCATGCAAAACTCAATGCATTCGGTGTAGATTTCCAGTGTGATTTTTCCAGTGTCGTGAATTTATAGTGCCTTGCAAATATGGCGTGTTTGTCAGGTATCGTTCGAAGACCAGCTGAAGTTCTGGGGCAAGTACATGTTGCTTCAAGGATGAGGCCTGTGGAGGCTTTATGGGCATTGGCTTATGGGGGTCCAATGTCTTTACTTACATTAACGGTAACACATGTAAAGAAAGACAGTTTGGAGCCTGAACCAGGGAACCTTAGTTTATCGATAGCCACAGCTGCGGTTGCTGCTCCAATATTTAGAATTATTGCTCTGGCTATGCAGCACCCTGGAAACAATGAAGAGATATGTCGTGCCAGAGGTCCTGAAGTATTGTCTAGGATCTTGAACTATCTCTTACAGTCCTTGTCTTCCTCTGATGTAAGACACCGTGATGGTGTGGGAGATGAAGAACTTGTTGCAGCTATTGTCTCGCTGTGCCACGCTCAGAAACACAATCATGCACTCAAAGTCCAGCTTTTTAGTACACTTCTACTGGATCTTAAGATATGGAGCTTGTGCAACTATGGACTGCAGAAGAAACTCTTGTCATCTTTGGCCGATATGGTTTTTACTGAATCTTCTGTTATGCGGGATGCAAATGCTATTCAGATGCTTCTTGATGGCTGCAGAAGATGTTACTGGACGGTTCGAGAGAGGGATTCAGTCAAAACTTTTTCTGTAAATGAGGATACACGTCCTGTTGGTGAAGTGAATGCCTTGATTGATGAACTTCTTGTGGTAATTGAACTCCTAATGGTAGCTGCACCACCTTCACTGGCGGCAGATGATATGCGTTGTTTGCTTAGCTTCTTGGTAGACTCCCCGCAGCCTAATCAGGTAATCTTAGAATACTTTATTATTATGGCCAATATGGTTAGTTGATTGAAATCTGGAATACTTATATCTGTGATTGGGTTTCGTCCTGTATAACATTGTATTAATATTGGTCTAGCCTTGATCACAGAATCGGTTGCAGCTTGATTTCAGTTGGTGCTATAAATGCAGCCTTAACTACACCACTTAAAAATGCGGTCACAGAAAGCTTAAAAACATTTATAAATCATTTGTGATGTTGTGTTGCGGCTCCGATGTAATCATGCTGCATACATATAAAATTATAGGAGTTATAGTCCGTGTTCTCGTCTTTTAAGCTTGATTGGTTCTTAGTTGTGGAACGCTTTATTGTTTCCAGTCTCACAAATTGTTGAGTGGCTGACACTTTTTTGTGTCCTATTGATTATCAATGATATAGGCTATTGTTCCCATAATCCATTATATAAGAGCTTTGTTGTGTCCATCCTTTTTCATAAATCATTCAAGGGTTTAAATTGGGAAACATAAGCATCAATTACAAGGACCTATTTAAGAAAGTATTTCCTTTCTAAATGCAAAACAAATGTTCTAAATAACTATTATATCTAGGTTCAAGTTCTATTAGCTATTAACAAAATAATACAAATAGAGAAAGGGATTTTAAGTTCATATGTTAGTCTTATATCACTGATTTAATAATTTGCTGGCGTATGGCTCCCATGTGAAACACCTTTGTCAGTTGTCACAGTTTAGCCCTTGTTTACCCCCTCTCCTTTTCTATTTGTTTTAGAATAATGGAGCGATCTCACGTACGTACACCTGTTAAACAGATCGTGTGGGTTGGGGTTTGAGTTATATGTTTTGGGTTAGAATACAGGTCAGGTTTAACACTGACCAGGTCAATACAAGCCCAGGATTGGTCATGCTAGAAGTCTAGAGCACGCGTAAAAAATTATTTTCTCACGCTTTTCTTTTCTTCCAATTTTTAATATGAAATTATGTCTTATTAATAGAATTTTCTTATTCAATAGTATTTTGTATGGATTTTAGTGATCATATTAATCACTTGTGATTTTTAAATTGAAAAATTACTAATGTCAAATAATCTAACAGTTATGTTTAATATTATTTTACAATTAAAATTATTAGTTTTGATATTCTCTTCATATATTTGATTCGCATGTCTTAAATTTAAAACATAATTAATACTCCCTCCCTTCCAACCATTTCTAAACATAGTCCTTTTTGGGCATTTCCATCCAATTCTATACGCTTCCTTATTTGGTATGTTTACGTCACAAAGTTACTAGAATGCCCTTGTTTATACCCTTACGCTTTCTCTCTCACCCGCTCTTCAAAGCCAAGACCACCACACCCACTGGTCTACACACCATCACCTGTTCTTCACCACCACATCCACTGCCAAGCCCTAGACTTACCACCCACCACCCATCACCCATCACCAACCTCGACTTACTACGTAGTCGACCACCCCTTGCCACACCCTGACCTAGGAATTTTGATCACAACCTTGACCCACCAGCGGCAGCATCAATGGCGTTTGGGTGGCAAGTTGTTGGGGTGGTTGATGTATTGTATGATGTGGTGGATCTAAAGTATGATGGATTGTGAATGTTGTTGTGAGGGATTGGGGTTTGGCGTGCAGGGTTGTCGGCGACGAGTGGTGGTGTGGAGCTGCCACCGACAACCAGCTCTTCTAGTGGTTGGTGGTGTAGGCAAGGATGGTGGTGTTATGTTGTTGGCGCTAACCGATTCTTCTAGTGGTGGGTTGGGTGGGCATGTGGTGGTGGTGGTTGGGGGTACCAATGTGGGGACTGAGTACAGAATTGTTGGGTGGATGGTTTGAGAGGAGGGGGCTGGGGCGGGGTTTGATAAGGTGTTATATTTATGTTATATAATATAATGGTGGTGTTATTTAATACCCCCTCCTATTCTATGTGTTGGTTCCTCTTTCCTTTTCGACGATAGTTTAGTGTTGGTTCCTCTTTCCTTTTTTGGTAAGTTTTGTGTGGTCCAAATTTAATTTCATGTGGGGTATAGTGTTTTGTGTGGTTCAAATTCATTTCCTTAATTTTGGTGTGGAAAAGAAAGGGAACCAACACATAGAATAGGAGGGAGTACTATTTTGCCTTAAAGTTTGTGCCAATAACATGAATAGAAACCTAAATATATTTATCATCAATTGGTCTTTCTTCAGACGGACTATTTTTGTCTGAAACAATAAGACAGGATTTTGTGACCATTTTATGGTCAAATGTAACCACAATGGTTTACCATAAGCTGTAACAAGAATTTGTGATTTATCATATATATGTGTGGCTTATGATCCTATATTGAAATATTTACTGATATTGAATAATTTTTTTAAATTATACTACCTCCAATCCACACATAACTACCCATTTTCCTTTTTGGGCAAATCCACACCAAATTATCCATTCCTATTTTAGTAAAAAAAGCTCTCATGCAATATTCTATTATTATATTTTTCTCTTTCATACTTATTCCATTACAAACACTTGCACTATTTTATAGTTTTTCTAACCCTTTGTGCATAAAGTGGATGGGTAGTTTGGACTTTGGAGTGGATTGGAGATAGTATCTGTTGTATATATGATTTTGAGAGCTACCCATCTTTAGTTGATGGTTTTCTGTTTTATACGTAGTATGATTAGAAACACATGACTAGTAAATTTATCTAATTTACGGGGTCAAGTCGCGGTTGGGAGTTTTTGGCTTTAGATTTGGGAGTCGTTTTTGGCTAAAAAAGGGTTAGGTCGTTCATGAGTTGGATCACAAACTGACAAGTCTACATGTATCACTTGCTATTTTCGAAAGAATCATACAAAAATGAGTCAAACTGTCATCTATACGGGTTGCAAAAATAGAGCACATTGACAACTTAAATTGTAAGCGCTTCTTATGTCGTAGAGACATGAAGTAGTAGTTGGTTCTCTTGATGCAATTTTTAGTATTGGTCTCCAGTTCACCTCCACTTGGCAATCCAAACAAAGGATATTGCGTCCTTCCAAATCCATCCTCCTTTCCCTTCGAATCCACCTATCCGAACAAGGCTTAAAAGTAAATGAATGTGGTTTTTGTAGGCTAGTCCTTATTCGATCTTTTGAGTTCTCATTTATTATATTGTGCCCTTTTTCAATGAAAATTAGAAACTGAGAACTGAAACAATGATAAAGACATGTGACTTTATACGGGGATGAATTTATAACAGGTGATTATCAACCAAAGGTTGTTTTTAGCTTTACTAGGCCATTTAAGCATTTGGTTTGCCGGATCTTGGAATCAGAGACGGGCTTGCAATGATGCAGATGGCCAGACACGTAGCTTGAGTTTGGTTTCGGCTGTGTTGGATTTGGAACCCCTTTAATCCCCTTGGTAGTTTCTGTTTGGAAGGCTGATGAAGAAGAGTGGAAGAAAATAGAGTCATTCACCGTCTTTGATCTTTTCCTTTACAAGTCCCACTTTGGGGCTTGTTCATCTCATATGGTCTCCAGTGCCAGACATGCACTCGAGTTTTTTTTTCCCTTTTTTTTGGGTATGGTCATCTCTCTTGTTTTGATTGGTCGACATCGATCTGGAAGACAAACAAACAGAGGTATTTAGTGGAGCCAATAACTCATTCCAGAAGTAAATCCAACCCAATAAAGATACTAACTATACCAAACCCCAAAGTCACGTGGTTTTAATCAGATTATACTACTGTTCTTTTGACATGTAAGATATAGTACGTTATTAATTAATGGACACCAACGGGGTGACGGCCATGAACAAAAGATATCATAGATGTGGCGGCTTGGCAGCCATCTACAAAGAGACTCAACGGGGGTGACGGCGATATACAGAAAGGCACTCTAAATTTGACGCCTATATACACAATGAGAGATGAGTAATTACGCTCTCACACTATCACACAATGAGAGGATAATCCACACTACTATTTGCAGCAACTCACCTTACATAATCTCTAACTTGACTACCCTAGTTATGATTCTATATTCATCATTCATGCTAATGCATTTATTCATTGTGAATAATCTGATGTTTTATTTTCTACTGTTAGCTCAGTCATGGCATCGACTTCTTCACATATATTGATCTGAATGAGTTTGATTGTTGATCTGTAACTGACTTTGATTTTGGAAGTAAATCAATTTAGTCACACACTGACGCACCCTGATAACTAATCAAAATGAATTTGATTGTTGGTTTGTGATTGACATTTTCTTGGAAGTGAAAGTTTTTAGTCCATATATAACTGTTCTCATTTTGTCCAGGTTGCAAGAGTTTTGCACCTAATCTATAGGTTGGTGGTTCAACCAAATGCAACAAGAGCTCAGAATTTCGCCGAGGCATTTATCTCAAGTGGTGGGATAGAGACAGTACTTGTTCTTTTGCAACGTGAAGCAAAGGCTGGTGATCAGGATTTTTTTGACTCCTCTGTTGAAAACAACGATAAGGATTTGGCCGAGGACCGAGGAGGATCAGAAAGTTGCGATGATAATAAACTTGAATCTTTAGAAGTAAAGAAACCTACATCTGAAAGCAATTTGGACTCTGAACGCCTTGGTATTTCAAAGACGGTTGATCTTGATCTTTTAGATGATGATGGTGAATTCAGTGATACAGGAATGCCTATAGAGAGAATGACATCTGTCACAGAGAACTTATTTGTGACAAATGTCGGTGGAATAAATTTATCCATTAGCGCTGATAGTGCCAGAAATAATGTGTACAATTTCGATAGAAGTGATGGTATTGTGGTCGGAATTATCAAACTTTTGGGTACTCTAGTTGCTTCTGGACAACTGAAACTTAAGTCCAACGGCCCATTACCAGATGTTACAAGCAGTGCTGGAACACCTGATTCAGGTGGCTCTATGTTTGATGATAAAGTGTCTCTTATACTTTTTGCTTTGCAAAAAGCTTTTCAGGCAGCTCCTAGAAGGCTCATGACTACCAATGTGTATACAGCTTTATTTGCAGCCTCGGTATGTGTTTACTTTAGTTGGTTGATTCTGGAGTTTGTATTTGTATATATTGCTTAGTCTGTTGTTTGTTTACTTCCCTAAACATTATATGCATGCCTGGTCTGTACATTTTAAGTTCCATCATCCGACCTTTCTTCTTTCTGTTTTCAATGCACTTTTTTCTGTATGGTATTCGTGGGATGGCCGTTAGCCTTTCCATTCTAGCCTCGATGATCATGTCAGGGAAAAAAATGATAGGCGGTTGAGGGCTAGAGGCCTCAAGGAATCCCCATACTGGGTTATCCACTTCATTTAAGTAAGGGGTTAAGGCGTTTAGGTATCACTCAGAATTGAACTTGTGGTGAGCTAACTCAGGCCTCGAGCAATCTAAATTTGAGCTGATTCGTTTTTTTACTGGCTAATAAAAACCTTTTGCATACGTAAACTGTAAACATGTTTTAGCCATATTTGCCTTTCCTGTGATATCAGCCTAAAACCTAATTTGTCTTCTCCCATCCCCTCTCTATTGACGGAGTATTGATGTAAGAAAGTGAAAGTAGAGTTGATGGTATGGGTGGGCATTTAGAACACCCATTTGTCTCTCCACTGCGCGTAAATCAAATTACTGCCTCTCTGGTGTTTGTTATTTGCTATATCGGTTAATCCCAACAACTAGTTAGGGTGAGGAAAACACTCAAATTTGTTTTTCAGTGTAGACGGAATCGTGTAAGTTTCTAAACTATGTCCTCGTGACATACTCATTAAGTTTGAGGTGGTAGTAAGGTCTTTTTTCAGTGTACTCTGTAATGAGGCAATTATAGATGTAAAGGTCTTTCTTATTTGTTTATTTAGATTGCTGTTTGAATAATTGAAGTGGGTTCATGGCAGATTTACTAAATCTTTCCTTACCCATGAAAGCAGTTGTTCTACACTCCTGCTGGCTGACTTAGTGGGTGGTTATGTGTGAGGGAGACGGGTGATGCTCTCGCATGACAGCACTTTTTTTCCTTCCAATGCAATTTGTGTTTAAAACGTGGTGGTGATAGCTGCCATCTACTTGTTATCATGTTTCTATTACCTTAACTGCAAAAATCCGTTGAGTGAGTACTTGACGTTTTATTCTTTATTATTTTAGATAAATGCTACATCGACTGAAGATGGATTGAACTTGTATGATTCTGGACATCAATTTGAACATATCGAGCTTCTGCTGGTACTGTTAAGGTCGCTCCCCTATGCGTCTGCAGTGTTGCAGAGTCGGGTGCTACAGGTCTGACCTTTCTCTCTCCCACAGCAGCGTATTCTTATGTTTATAAGCCTTTGGCATCTCATAATTTCGAAAATATCAGAGATACATTGGCAGACGAAGAGACTTCAATTGAAAAAGGGCATAGTTTCTCTATATAAGGAGAAATTGAACACCCTAGAAATCTAGAATCCACGATAGCGTTCGCCAAACTAGAGGCTAGATAAATCGCCCTCCTGCAGATAACTCCAAGGAAGCAAATACTGAAACAGTTTGAAAAGTCCACTGCAACTAAACTTCAAAAATATAGCAACTAGCCAAGCTCTCGACATCCTCATTCAACACTTACTGTTAATCTAAGAAGAGTCATCAATGGCTTTTCTTCCAACACACTAGTATTTTTAATATTTACAATCTCATGAGTAATTGAAATTCTCAATGTTTGAGAGATGAGGTATTAGACTTTGGGTGGAATATGTCTTGTTTACGTGAAGTATTGAAGTTCGGACCGGAGTTATTAGCTGTT
>JAGPOY010003359.1:12764-26060 GCA_018983105.1 Silene uniflora
ATTTCACCTTGTATTCCTAGAAAAGTTTATATTCTGTGCTATCTTAACTAAAATTTACTTTCAGGCATATTTGAAGGCATTTTATAGTACCACTCTTTTATTCACAGATATGTGTGACTTAGAAATCTCTTGTAGCTAATACTGTTACATGTAAATATCAGTGCTCATTTCTGTCGACGAGCTTATGTGATTCAGTTCTCTGTATTATAATTAGAGAAAGACTACACTTTTTTTATATATTTGAAAATTTCTGTTAGTGTGAAGATTGCCATCAGCTTATTAGCAACTGGGCTATCTTGTTAGTAGTAAATTCTAAACCGCTATTTTTTTGGTAGTAGTTTCTAAACTACTGTCTACTTGATTTCAGGATCTTCTGTTTTTGGCTTGCAGTCATCCAACAAACAGGAGTTCCCTTATACAGATGGAGGAGTGGCCTGAGTGGCTTTTGGAGGTTCTTATTTCAAATTATGAGGTAGTCCATCTCCAAATGCATAACATTTGCTTTTTATGCAGTAGTTTATAATTGATGGTCTGACTAAAAGCTGACTCATTTTAATGGGCGAGATATCTTTCTACGTCCATCTTGCAATGCTCGTTCAATTAGTTTGTTTATGGCCCTTTGTGCACTGGTTAATTAGTTTGTATACATATTGATATTTTTATTCTCTTGGCGGACCAGAGAGGGCCTGCAAAAGGTTTGAATATGTCCAGCTTGGGAGATGTTGAAGACCTTATACATAATTTCCTGATTATCATGTTAGAGCATTCAATGCGACAAAAGGATGGATGGAAGGTGGGTACATTTACATAATTACTTTTCTTTTGTGTATCTGGCTTACACATACCTGCGATGAAAACTCTATAATGGCGACCAGTGGATTATGGCTACAAAAGTAGGAAATTAAAGCATTGGAAAGATTAGAAAGATCTTTATTACGGAGCTTCTATTAAGTTGTCCTCGAAAAGTTTGATAAATAAATTATCAAAACACCTAATAATCTACTCCGTACATTAAATATATGATCGTCAGATCTTTATTGTTATTGTCACAATATGCAATATGTAGCCTGCAATAAGCGATGGACATTGACAAAACATCTGCCAGCAATAGTTATCATTTTACCCTGGTTGGGAGAAGAATTTAGTGGCTAATTGCGTCTGTGTTGCTGAGGTTCATCAATGTTTCGATTTTGTCTTTTTAATCTTTCTATCAAACAATACTAATTACCTTTGCGCTTTTGTTCCTGACTCCATGAAAGCAATTTTTTTTAGGACACTCCTTTCATTGTGATAGTCTGTGTCCTCTTAGTTTCAGTCTGGTATTTTTTCATTTTTAATTCTTGTGTCCTAAGTTTGTTATTATGTTCGAGTACAGGATATAGAGGCTACAATTCACTGTGCAGAGTGGTTATCTATGGTGGGTGGATCTAGCACTGGGGAGCAACGCATTAGGTACCACCTTGTCATCCGATATTGGCTTCAATTGTCCGCGTCTATATGGAAATGACTAATTATTGCTGTCTTACTACGGGGAGAAAATCTTATATAATCTTATGGTCTTCTATTCTGTCACTGGCTAATTCAAAGGTGATCATGTTCTTTGATACCTGGGAAAATTTTAGATCACATTAGAAAAGTGTTAAATGTTTTTTTGCTCTTGCGACTTGGTGTATCGCATAGACTTAGACCATTACAAATTGATGAATAACAAAGAAAGGGATTTATCATTCTTTTTGATGTGTATGATGGGGTGGACATGGGCGTCAAGCTGGAGGGAGACTTCGTACTAGGTGCATTAGAGTCAGAGAGGTAGATGTAGCATATTACAATACTGGATCGTTGAACTACGTTGGATCTTGATGGCTAATACGCTTGATATCTTGTCTGGTTTGGACTTTGGACAGATAAATAGACCAGAGATTGAGTCAACTTCATAAGCCTGAAGGAAGTTCTACCCCAGAACCAATTGGCAATTTGAGACTATGACTAACTCCTTAGTTTTTTAAATTATTAATTCTTGCTTCTTTTATCAATGCGGAGGGCAACTGGAGGACTGATGAGTAACTCCATGGTGTTTTAAAGTATCATTTATTTCTTTTTTTATCAATTTCAAACATGTGGGCAAAAATATCATAATAGGAGGTATTTTAACTAGATATGGCAGATTTGCTGTGTAACTATCAGTCTACCGAGTTACTTTGTAGTTGTATTTTTCCAGTGAACCATAAATACAGGACAATGCTCTTTATAGCTTATATGTATTGCTAACACTTCTTTTGATCGAAAAAGCTTTCTGTTGGATGTACAGAAAACGTATGATTATTTAGAACAGTGATTTCCTTTGACTGAGGGAATTAGGCAAACAATATAAAAGATATTGTCTGGCAAATCTGTTGTGGTGTTTTTTTGGTTTTAATGCTAGAGATAGTCTGTCGGCGGCTCGAGAAATAAATATCATTGTGACTAGTTATCGTATTCTGATCTATTTTGACCTTTTGTTGTATATTATGCTAACTGATTATTTTATGTCTGCACGGAAGACGGGAAGAATCATCAGCGATATTTAAGAGAAGGCTTCTGGGGAGTTTATTAGACTTCTCAGCTAGGGAACTCCAGGTTCAGGTAAAATTCTGTTCTGAACTTCTCTTCTGTGTAGAAAATATTGCATGGAGTCAAAAACCTTTTTCAGGGAACCTACTGGTTATTATTTCTTTGTGATCACTGTTCTTAGCTTAAGGAGAGAATTATGGTTATTTCTGATATCTATATTGACCTTTTGTCATATAAGCATGATTTTGTTAGCTAACTTTAGAACTAATCGTGATGGTTGGAACTTGAAACTATATAGTAAATCTCTAGGACCTCATGAAAGGCAGTGGAAACAGGGAGACAGTACAGAATTATGAAACTGCCATTACTGTCCTATGTATAATTCTACTAACTTTCATATATGTCTTTGAGCAGACTGAAGTAATTGCTGCTGCAGCAGCAGGTGTTGCAGCAGAGTGTTCGTCACCAACGAATGCCAAGGCAGAAGCTGAGAATGCTGCTCAACTTTCTGTGGCATTGGTAGAGAATGCCATTGTGATTCTGATGCTAGTTGAGGATCACTTACGTTTGCAGAGCAAACTTTTTTGTGCTCAAAGGACTGTTAATGGCTCTATACCATCTACTAGCAGCTCAAATTCTGTAACTATGGGCGCTGGAGAACTGAAGGATGCTTTGGGTGACCACAAGTCACTCCCTCTTGATGTATGTGCCTGTCATTTTTAATGTTTCTCGTAAAATTAATTGATTTGTGACTTTGATATGCATTTAAGGGAGATACATTTATGGTTCAAAATCGCGGTATCGTTCGCGATCACGGACGTGGTGTCGCGGAACCGTCCTTTACTCGGGCGTTGTGCTCCGACTCATGGTTGTCGCGGTGATATTTATTTTACAAGCTTTGTAGATATTATATCATCCATTGACTATTTTATAATTCATATAAAGTTAAGATTAAGATTAATTCTATTTAGAGTAATTAATTTGACCAATGCTATACAATTTTTAAGAGTTTTTCATTACAAAATTTAGCCGTCACAAGTTACAAGTTATAACTTGTTAATCTCGGGTTCATTGTGGACCATATCTGGTCGATTTGGCTGATACACGTTATAAATCGGTTGCCTCGGCCAATATTTTCCTATTTTTAATTTACCCGATACATCTGGGATATCTCGTATTAGCCGCTTCTGATACTGATACATCTCGGGAGATAGGATATGTCTCGACCTAGATTTTAAACCATGGATACACTCTTGTGTCAGACTGTCAGTGCTATGCTTAATTATTCTAGAATATTCTAGAATTGATACTTACAATTTGTAACCAAATTAGGTCCTTGCTTCAATGGCTGATGAAAATGGTCAAATCTCCGCGGCAGTTATGGAGAGACTGACAGCGGCAGCTGCAGCTGAACCATATGAATCAGTCTTTTGTGCCTTTGCGTCATATGGAAGCTGTGCAAAAGATTTGTCTGAGGGATGGAAATATAGGAGCCGGATGTGGTATGGTGTTGGCGTTCCTTCCAAAACATCTATGTTTGGTGGCGGTGGCAGTGGTTGGGAATCTTGGCACTCTGTTTTAGAGACAGATGAAAATGGGAGTTGGGTTGAGCTCCCTTTGTTGAAAAAATCTATGACCATGTTGCAAGCATTGTTGTTAGATGAATCTGGACTAGGTGGCGGACTTGGAATTGGCGGAGGCTCTGGTACAGGAATGGGAGGTATGGCAGCTCTTTATCAATTGCTGGATAGTGATCAACCATTCTTATGTATGCTTCGAATGGTACTCGTATCAATGAGAGAAGAAGACAGTGGTGATGAAAGTGCGCTCATGAGGAATTCAACTTTTGACGATGCATCTTATGATGGATTACATAGACAATCAGTCAACATGGCTACTGATAACTATGGCAGATTGTCTACAAGAAAACCTAGATCGGCATTGTTGTGGAGGTAAATGAATATTATAAGACTATTTTTTATATCTTATGACTCTGTAATCTTTTGCAGGAAATGGCTGGCAATTTAGTACTCTGCTTTTTATTTTTCCCTCATAAGTCATAATTGTATGTAGTGTTCGACTACACTAGGCTCTTCTGCCTAGATGTGAAGCTTTGAAGGGAAAAAAAGGAAATAAAAGGTGTTGAGAGTTGAGCTCCTTCCTACTTACTACTATGCATTTGAAAACAGAAAATTCGACAGTTCAAATAGGGGATTCTACTATCAGATTGTTGTTTGTGGTCAGAGCTGTTTGGTTTTATGATATATTTGCTATGTTTTTAAGATGATAGAATTGATAGTTTGAGTTGTCAAAATTTGTAACATCTCATCATCATTTTAAAAGAGGATGGCACTTATTCTTTCTTGGAGAAGGCTTGAGGTTAATATAGAAAACCCCACTGATCTGACCATAACCTTATAGGCAAAGTGGCAAACTGCCTAAAGTTTTGTCTGATTCCACAGACATGTAGTTTCTAGGGCTTGTTCTGCGCCCTCACTTGTGTAGTATTATGTGCGTATTAATTTATGTGTGATTCAGCTCATTTGATACATTTTGGGGGAAGATATGTTTTTTGATCTTGTATAAGTGATCATTTTCTCGTAGTTTCCGATTGGATTTTGTAATACATGTGCCGCCATGGATATTCATTTGGTATCTATGATCTCATACTCATTTGTGTCACCAAATTCCCGGGTACAGCTATCTACAATGAGTACAATCTGAGTTGCTCCAGTTCTTTCCAGATTTTTTGTATTTCTCCTAGAAGTCAAAAGAAAGCGTTCTCTGTGCAAAAAGTGTAAACAGAGGTCTACCTTGAATTGAAATTGGTTTTTAACGTAAATGTTCTGTTAATTTACGTTCATGATTGTTTATAAATTTTGTACAGGAGATATTGTATATGTGCCTTCTGTTTTGCTGGTTAACAAAGTATACAATTCTTTTCACCCTTCTTATACAGCACTAATTGCTTTTGGACATATTATCATTTTTCATGTGTTGATTAGCACTTAGTTTTAATGATCAAGATAAGATACTTTTTTTTAATGAGTGAGGCCGGATTCTGCTGATTAGATTGAATTCATGTGTGCTACTCATGGTGATAAAATTGTTTAATTTGCGCTGGTTTTGTTCCCTTTACCTATCTTTCTATTATTGATAGCTGAACTCTTGCTAATGTTTTGTTCAGCGTGCTTTCACCTGTTCTAAACATGCCCATCTCCGAATCCAAACGACAGAGAGTACTTGTTGCGTCATGTGTACTTTATTCTGAGGTTAGTTTCTTCAGTGTTGGCTATATTAAGTTCAAGTTGCTGAGCTCAACTGTACGGTTTTTTGTCTGTTTCTTTAACCTCTTATCCTTGGTTCCTATACACGTTAAGGAGGGTAGGGAAGATGAGGGAGAATGGGTCAATGTCATTTTCCTTCCAAATCTTTCTCCTGTTGAAAGAGTTCCAATTTTACCTTGTACAGTTGTATGTAATAAAGTTGATCTCTTCATTCCCCTCATACCCAATTAACTGACCAGTTAATGGAATTTATCCACTCTCTAACCCTCCATATTCCTCCATCTAAGAAAAGGGTTATAGTAAACTCTGCTGGGTACTTTGATTTCTACTCTGCAGTTTTAGGTGTGATATGCTACTTCCCATTTCACTTTAGATTATTGACTATGATTAATGGTCTCCATGAGTTTCCAAGAATTATTAATTTTATTAAGGATCTTGACGATTGATCCAGGTGTGGCATGCAGTTGACAAAGAGAGGATTCCTCTTCGCAAACAATATCTAGAGGCTATTATGCCCCCATTTGTAGCTGTTTTACGAAGATGGCGGCCACTTTTAGCTGGAATTCACGAACTTGCAACTGCTGATGGTTTTAATCCTCTGGTTGTTGATGACCGTGCTTTAGCTGCGGATGTTCTACCTGTGGAGGTGAATCTTTTAGTGTCATATAAAGTCAATGACTCAAATCGTTTAATACTCCGTATGAAATCCTGCTGAAATCTCGTTTCCTTTTTGCTGAACATAACTCCTGGCATTAACTATTAAGAGTATCACTTTACTGCTTTATACTCCCTCTATTCCCAGTCCACCACCACCTCTGCCATCTCACCAACAGGTGTCCTTATCAGAATTTAGGTTTCTTTAGGATGTGTCTAAACTCAAATGTCTCTATATTGGTGTGATGCGCTCATCAAACAATCTATGTTGCTGTTTCAGGGTGCTCTTGCCATGGTATCTCCAGCCTGGGCTGCTGCTTTTGCTTCCCCACCTGCTGCAATGGCATTGGCAATGATTGCTGCTGGTGCATCTGGGGGCGATGCCCCAGCACGTGAATCAACAACTCATCTTAAACGGGACATGTCATTGCTTGAGCGTAAGGCAGCTAAGCTTCAGACATTTTCAAGTTTCCAGAAAGCGTCACAGGTCCGTAATTCATCTCTTGGTACACTAAAGGACAAGGCATCTGCCAAAGCGGCTGCCTTAGCTGCAGCCCGTGACCTGGAACGCAATGCAAAGATTGGTTCAGGGAGGGGCCTAAGTGCTGTAGCAATGGCCACTTCGGCACAGCGAAGAAATGCAAGTGACATGGACCGTGTCAAGAGGTGGACTCTCTCCGAGGCCATGGCAACAGCATGGATGGAGTGCTTACAGCCAGTTGGTACTAGGTCTGTCTACGGCAAAGACTTCAATGCTCTATCCTACAAATTCATTGCGGTCCTTGTCGCAACTCTTGCCTTGGCGCGGAACATTCAGCGATCAGAGGTTTGTGTTGAGTGTTATCATTAGCGATTACTATGATTGGCAGTATTATGATTTATGAATAAGGAAAATTATGATCTTGTATGTTATTTAATGTATTGTTGTTATTCTTCTGTAGATTGACAGGCGTTCCCAAGTTGATATGTTGTCACGCCACCGCCTGGCATCGGGGACTCGTGCTTGGAGAAAACTCATTCACTATTTATTAGAGACAAATTGTCTTTTTGGGCCAGTCAGTGACGCCTTATGCAACCCTGAACATGTATGTAGCGTGCATTAATTTTTTATGATGATATTGTTATCTTTATGTGATTTTTGTAAGGAAGACAGTGCTAGTTGTATCTATCCAAGGTTAGTTCATGTTCGACTGCTATCAAATTCTGATATTCGGTTCTTTCCATACCCCGCCTGGGCCTCGGTTGTAAAAGGAATGCACTCAAATTTCTATCCAAAGTTTCTCAAATGACAATTTATTGTCGTTTAGAAATTTCTAGTTTTTCAAATGAAAAAAACCTCTGCTTTCTGAAGATAGCAGAAGCTTCGTCCCAAAATAGTATGGAGGTTGGTCAATATGAACCAAAGTTAGGAAACAAGGAGTTGATCGAGTAGAAACTATCAAACTAGGCAACGCATCTGAAAGGAAATTGAAATAGAAGTTCCTTATCAGTCGAGTGTTTATTTTTTTGTTTTTGTTTTTGTTTTTGTTTTTGTTTTTGAAGTAGCAGTCAAGTGTTTTGAAAGGTAACACATCTGCTCAAATTGATCTTTCTTTCAGGTGTTCTGGAAGCTAGATGTCATGGAAACCTCCTCAAGAATGAGAAGGTGCTTGAGGAAGAATTATAGAGGTTCTGCCCATGTTGGCGCCGCGGCTAATTATGAAGATGATAGAGCCGGTACACATGATAATCAGAAAGTTGTAAATGCATCAAATGCTTCTGTTGTAGCAGAGGCAATATCTGTGGAAGTAATAAATGAAGACGACGTTAACAATAGGGTGAGCAGTGATTTTGGCGGAGAGCCGAACGAGGACTATTACCCAACGCAATCCAATGGTGCAGAGTCTTCAATACAGGTGTCAGCAGAATTTATTGATCCGCGAACTAGTAGTGGGCAAGAAATAGCTGAAGATCCTTCTGCAGTTGCACCTGGTTATGTTCCTAGTGAGCGCGATGAGAGAATTTTGATTGAAATTCCATGTTCCATGGTGAAGCCTCTGAGGGTTGCTCATGGGACTTTTCAAGTAAGTGTTGCATGTCCTATGCTGTCTAATATTACTATTATATTACTATTATTTTCTGAATTGCAATGTACTAATTTTACCGAATATATATCCATGGAAGGGGAGATTTTCAGAAACTATGAGTCAAACTTGCATCAAATCTGTAACTGTGATACACAAATGTCATAGACGCGCAACAGATGATTAGAACACTTGGGAATTACATTGTTGATAATCATCATGGGCTAACACCCTGACACATAGTTATTGCAAATATAGTAAACGACTCCAGCTTAGCTCCTCATGGAAGGCGGTCGTTCAGGAGTGCCTCATCTATATTTCAGATCTCTAGATTAAATCTGTAGGGAAGTCCATCATATAATATGATGTATTTTATATTCATCCTGACTCTTCTCCTATTACGATTCATGAATCAAGCCTAATCTGATATGAGTACTTTAGATTTAGCGCAACTGTGTAAGAGACATTTGGAGACAGCCCCATAAGGGTTACTTCTTTCGAAGATGAACTTCTCCGCGGATATGAAGATTGAGTTGATCAAAAGAAATCGTGCCAAGAGAAGATGCTTTTTGTTTTAAAAACAATGACTCGTGTAGTGGAAGGTTTCTAAAGCTCTTACCCTTCAGATTGTGGGTGTTATTCTTGTTGGAACAAGTGTAGACGAAAGACATACAATCTTCTTTTCCCCGAGAATTTCTGCTTTCCATACGGAGGTCAGAGAGAATACAAGGATTAGGGATGAAGCGGTGAAATCTTGTATACATCAAGATTTCATTTTGCCTGCCTGGGCTGTACATTCCAATTTCTTTTGATTTGTTGTTCATGAATCATGAGCCAGATTCATGAGGCATATTATGTTTCTAGCGGCTGCACTAGTGAGCTCTTCTGATAATCTTCAAAGCCATCTGTACTCAGAAAGCGCCCCATTTATTTTAGTGTTATCTATTGGAGTTCTGGCCTTCTGGGTAAGGCACATCCAAAGAAGTTAAATGAATGTCTTCCTGACAGTTCCCGAAAATTTTTAGTTTTTTGAGGGGACAGCTGTTGAGGTTAAGTCTACAGATTTCCATTTCAACGGAAAGGCGTATCTTGGATAGTTTTTTTTTTTTTTTTGATTCAGTTGTTAATTGTTCTCTCATTTGTTTTTAACTCATACTACAACTTTTAATGACACATCATGTTTGCCATGATCAGATAACAACAAAAAAGATCAACTTCATAGCTGAGAACGAAGTTAGTTCTTCAGGAAATGAGTTGGATCATGGTCCTGAAAGCCAAGATCAGGAAAAGAATCGTAGCTGGTTAATATCTTCACTTCATCAAATTTATAGTAGAAGGTAAGATAATAATATAATATGGAATGTCAGTTTATGTTACTTCTATTGCCTGTGTCAAATCTTTGGTAATTTGTTCAGTACCAAGAAGGTAAAAACTGTACCCTGAAGCATTTCCATAGTTTGTCTTTGTGGAGCACAGTTTTCCTTCAAGCTCTATAATCTTATACAGTGAGTCTGTGATATACTTGTCTGATTTTGTTTTTATTGAATTGCTATTTGCAGGTATCTTTTGAGAAGAAGTGCATTGGAGCTGTTTATGCTTGATCGTTCCAATTACTTTTTTGATTTTGGGGTATTGATTTTACTTTCTGTTCCTACTTTTATTCTTGTATTTATCCAACCAGCTTCCACTCCAGTAATTCATTTTGGGTTGTTACTGTTCTTTGTTATTGATGTTCAAAATGTAGACCAGCGAAGGTAGAAAAAATGCATATCGTGCTATTGTTCATGCACATCCTCCTCACTTGAACAACATATATCTGGCAACTCAGGTTTGTCTTAGTGCTACTTAATTTATCAATTTGAACTCCGAGGCATGGACAAATTTTGTAGATTTGTAGCTCTTTATTTCTGTTTCACTTTAATTTATTTTATTTTATTTTATGTCTATACTTCGTAGAGACCTGATCAACTTCTTAAAAGAACTCAACTTATGGAGCGTTGGGCTCGGTGGGAGGTATCAGAAACATCTCTCTGCTCTATTGGTATTCAGTATTAACAAATTTTGTTTCAACTATTTGGGAAATTGATCTAGTTCTGGGATCCTGACTTTTTATTTCCAGATCAGCAACTTCGAATACCTAATGCAGCTCAACACACTGGCTGGGCGAAGCTATAACGATATCACCCAGGTATCTTCTGTTTCTACAATATTTGTCAGAAGCTTCTTTGATTATGATTATGACACTCCATAGCTGCTAATATCTCGCCTCTTCACTTGTGCCTGATGCAGTATCCAGTATTTCCTTGGATTCTGGCTGACTATTCTTCAAAGAATCTGGATCTTTCAAATCCTTCTTCTTATCGAGACCTATCAAAGGTAGAATAGCTCCTTTGAGCTTTGCTATACGGTAATTTAAACTCCGGTTGGCTAACCAATTGATTTTGTTGACAGCCTGTTGGCGCCTTGAATTCAGAACGGCTGAAAAAATTCCAGGAGCGATATTCTAGCTTTGATGATCCAGTTATCCCAAAGTTTCATTATGGCTCTCATTATTCAAGTGCTGGAACTGTATGTTTCTACTTTCATTTATCCTTGTGATATTGCTATTAACGCATTGTAAGTTTGTGATAAAGTATATTCATGATGCATTTGGTTTTCTGACCTTAATGAAAAGTGAGTGAACATATAAATGATATAATTATATGTGTGCAAATGGTTGGGTGCGCATTTAACCTGATGAGATCAAAGGACTTATAAAAGAAGGGCTTTACTTTCTATAGTGTTGGAGTATTATTCCAGTGTCTCACCTTTTCTGCCCTGTAGGGCGTAACTAATTGTAAATGATTCCATATTTTTGTACTCTAAGCTTCATAGGTGTTCTCTCTTCACAGGTCCTGTATTACCTAGTCCGGTTGGAGCCTTTCACCACTCATTCTATTCAACTTCAAGGTGGAAAGTTCGACCATGCAGACAGGATGTTTCTCGATATTGCTACTACTTGGGATGGAGTTCTTGAGGACATGAGCGATGTGAAGGAATTGGTATAGTTTTTTCTGTTGGTCACTTAAGAAGTTCGTTGTTGATAATATATGTATTTGACAAATTTTGATACTTTGGGCTAATTTCCTAGGTCCCGGAACTGTTTTACCTCCCTGAGGTAGTAACAAATGAGAACGCTATAGATTTTGGTACTACACAACTTGGGGAAAAGCTTGGTATGTTATCAATATACAGTTTCCCGATTATATTTAGTCATTTAGGGCATTACTGTATGTGTAATACTGCGTTTCCCTCGTCACCAACCAGATTCAGTCAAGCTCCCTCCTTGGGCTGGAAATCCTGTTGAATTTATCCATAAACATAGAATGGCTCTTGAGAGTGAGCATGTTTCTGCTCATTTGCACGAGTGGATTGATCTTATATTTGGGTAAGCTCTATCATAAGTTAGTCTATCTTTATATATAATATATCTAAAATTTGAGTATTTTCTTCTTATTTTTGACTCGAAAATTTGATGTGCTTGGCATATAGGTACAAGCAAAGGGGAAAAGAAGCAATAGCGGCCAATAATGTATTCTTTTACATTACATATGAAGGAACGGTTGATATTGACAAGATCTCAGACCCCGTAAGTGAGCTTTATGTGTCCATGCTATTTTCTCTATCATGTTTGCATGTCCAGTTTATATTTATGATAGTAAATGAGAGTGAAATAATGCTGCTGCATAATTAATTCCCACAAACTCTTTTTGATTGTATGAAGGTACAACAACGTGCTACTCAAGATCAAATAGCTTATTTTGGGCAAACTCCATCTCAGCTTTTGACTGTTCCTCATATGAAAAGAATGCCAGTGCCTGAAGTTCTCCAATTACAGGTAGGATTTTCATTTTAAATTTATCATTTCATATCTGCTAGAAATGGCTTGTCACTCTTGTGTGCTTTTATTAACTGTGAAAGTTATATTCATTTGAGGTTTTACCTTAATCCTCCCCTCCCTCCTTATGGTCGAACCACTTACCACTCACGACATTAGCAAAGAGTTGTGAGACATCATGATTTTTAGAAATTATCCTCATGTTTTTGCTCTTTAAAGGGCGTTTGGACATTTAAGTGGGGGATTACAGGAAAGGGAATTAATTTTCCCATTTCCTTCCTTGGTGTTTGGTTGCTATCGTTTTCCTTGCCCTTTATCCATTATTGAGATTAGTATTACACCATATTCCCCACACTGCACCCCATAAGTTTCCCAAACCCTTACCCTATTATCTTAATCACCACTACTTCAACCACCAATACCCACCATGGTTTAAAATCACGGTATCGGTCTCGATCGCGTCCGCGGTAGACTAAGGGGTCTTGGGCGTGGGGTGGGGCCACCCCCAAGACCCCTTTCTCACAATCAAAACACCAGATCTTGGTGAGATGGGGGAGGCGGTCGCTGGACACGGCAACGGTAATGGTGCTGGCAGGGTGGTGATTTCTTGGCTTTGATGGTGGTTTTGGAGTGATTGTGGTGGCTTTAGGTTGGTTGTTGGGTTTGTGTATCATTCCCTTACATGTATAAACTAACATATTCGCTTTGATGCGCTCGATATTCGTTGTTGAGGTATCAGTTCTTGATTTCCCTATAAGTCAAGACCATCCTAAGCGCATCAAAGCCAAGTTGTTAGTTGAATTTCTGATTGCGATTGGAGTGAGGGTTAAACTCGAGCGAGGTAGTTCGAGGGTTAATCGGTTTT